>JARQTH010000370.1:272691-305049 GCA_030142595.1 Trachelus iudaicus | reverse complement strand
CTCTCTCTCTCTCTCTCTCTCTCTCTCTCTCTCTCTCTCTCTCTCTCTCTCTCTCTCTCTCTCTCTCTCTCTCTGCTATCTGCTACATTTTCAACGGTATATATTGTATCTGTATCACGTGCAGCCAAAGATTTTTGGCCATTTAGAATCTGGATGGCTGCGAGGGACCAATGAGAAGAAATCCATCGAACGGAACTGAAGTGAATTGAGTGGTGAATAAATTGACCTCTCTCTCTCTCTCTCTCTCTCTCTCTCTCTCTCTCTCTCTCTCTCTCTTTCTTTTTCTCTTTGCTTCGTTTTTTTTATATATTCTCTTTTTCACAACGATTGCTGAGGAAGCTTTTAGCGATATTAATTCACAGCCCTGTGGTCCCGAGAAATATTCCTTTTCTCGTTCCATCTCCGCCACACCTTCATGCAGACTGTATCTCCTTCTCTTACCTTTTTTTTCAACGGAAATATTATATGATCCAGCATTACGATTCAAAGAATATTCAATTAGATTTCATCTCATTGCAAAATACTGAATTAAAACATGTTCATCAATTAAGGTAGTCTGGTGATGATAATCATAATAATAATGGATTATCAGCGGTTAAAAAGGCAGTAAACATTCGAGCCAAAATTCATTCAATCGTACGAAAATTACGATATTGAATTTCAAAGTTATGTACCTTTTTAACTATTATATAAAACATATTCATATTTTGCTTAGACTGAGATTGAATTATTGTTGAAAATATAAAAAAATATTCCGACATTTATCTTAGATTAGGCATTATTACCGGATCAGCATGAGAGATCAGTTTTACTATTTTTGTTCATTTTCTTTCATTTCTATCCCTTTCATATGATCTGTATCCTTTCCAGTATTCTGTGTATCTATCCCATATCCTTATATTTAGTCTTTTATAGTATGATACTGCTAATGACCATCTATTTATATCGAATCATAATTTCTAATGGCATATTGATCCTTGTCATCTGACAACCCACGCGTTACATCCCCTTTAAAACATACTACCCAGCATATATGATATACAGCTTGCAATCTATAACCTTACGTTTCCCTAATTATAGCGAATTGCTGTGAAGTCCCCATGGCCAGGGTGCAGACCGTGCGAAGTACAAAGCCCAGGGGATATAATAGTTGACAAACTAATTTCCTGAAATCCCAGTCAAAGGGAAAAGTTTCGACATTGCTTATTGTTCTGGGTTCTGATGTTGGTTCTTGCTTCCCTGGGAAACTACCCTTGATAAAAAAGAGAAGCGTAACCTAGACAAATAAATGACGAGATAAATGGGTAGATAAACAGATCGAGAAAGGAAGAGACGCTGGCTGTGTTTTCCAATATAAGTTAAACCTTTCAACAAGGTCTATAGATATCTCTAACCTTCGACAGAATCTCTTATTTGTATAGACACAATGGGCGGATATACATATAGCCATCTAGTTGGCAATAGGAGCGGAATTTAGATGGATGCGTTTCCAATTTTCGCTTTTACCATTTGACTTTTGAATAGACCCTGGCATTGGGGGCTTTAGTAACCAGAGATAAGTTTCCCACTTGCTACTTCTCTAATTATAAGTCACAACTAGATTCATATCTTCCTCGAGATCGTGGACATGATTACACGTTAATGTCAGGGAAAAATTGATAACTTAAGGGGTGGCTTATAGCCCAATGCTATATATAGCTCTCTGTAAAGAAAAGGATAAATAGAGGTGGCATGGCAAAGGATTGCGATTAATATCCACGATAGGCTGAAAATTAACTAGACATTAATCTCACTTGTTTCCTTACATTTGTGGATAAAGTAAACCACAATCTTGATATGAGCTACGAGGTATTTTTAAGTTACACTTCTAGTGATTTAAATATCATTATTTTACCATCTAGTCGCGAATATATTAAAAATTTTATTCTGTTGAACCAAAATAAATAAAATCAGTGAAAATAAGAATCAAGATAGGATTTAAAAAAATTATATGAAACGTATAAAAGGAACAATGATAATGCAATGAGCTAACGCAGCCGAGCGAGAGACTTTGCTGAAATTGAGTGAACTATAACTGCTCATCTATGAACTATGAATGAATTCACGCACGAAGCTAACCAATCGAATCGAAGAGTTCATTGACGCGCGAAATTAGTTCACATGGAAGCTGCTCTTAAGTATATCCATTTAAGGTGATATCCATTTCCACTATATGCTCAATGAACTTTCATATTCCTATTAAGGTAATCGACTGTAACTTCCATGATCACAATTACTTTAACAGTGAATGGAAGTATCTACTTAATTAGCACGAAAATTACTCTGACGGAATAAATCTACTTATTGAGTGTCGATCGGTAATAAGGGGATTATACAAATTTTAATCTTTCCTTAAAAACTCGACATAAGCTATTTTGGGGACGCTCGGAGAGTAGCATTAACCATTGAAACTTCGGAGAATAAACGTTGAGTAAAGCCTTCGTCGGGTCGAGCCATAAAGCTCAAGCTTTTCAGGCCTCCGTTCTTCCAGCTTTTGGGAAACTATTAAGCGACCGGTAGGCGGAACGCTCTTTGGAAAATGCTAAACACTCAATCACTTATACGGAACAGTTTAATGGATTGCGCCATGAGGTCGATGGCAGCTTAAATACATAGATATACATAGCTATATATATATATATATACTGTCTGGCCGGTATAGTGGCAGCTTTCTATTTAGTAGCTGTTGAAGGTATCGCGGCTTCAAGGTCCCACAGGTGGATAAGAAAAGGGAAATGAGGAAGATAAAGGAAGATAAAGAAAATGGAGGACTCAATCCCCGCAAGTCGAAGACTCATGGTTTTTTTTCTTTCGCAAATCAATTGTGGCCAGGGAGATAAGAAGAAAGGAAAAGAGGAGTTTCTTTGGAGGCATTGTGGGATTCATTTTCTGTTATAAAATATATATAAGCTAGCACCTCTTTCTCGTTTGCTTCCTACATTTAAAATCACTTATGGAAATATTGCACAAAATTACCGCAAAATATGCAGTAAATGACTCGATATCGACTAGCCAATTTGATTTTGACTCAAAAAGTGAAGTCACGTCACTCTCCAAATAATTTATTTAGATCTTGCCTAGGGTGCGTTTGGGTACATCGACTAGCAGATGGCGCTGAAACGTATTGAATTCATTTTGTAACAAGGACATAGACTTTTACTCGCTGATTATGGTTACAAATGAAAAGTGAGGTTTTGTCATTGTGTGGCATGGAAATCTAGCACTTACTCTTGGAGTGTCTAGCCACCCTTATTTATAGGTGGCGTATATTCTCCATGAAATTATTATCTAGGGATAATTTTTCCACTGACTAGGCAATCATAGTCACGGATGAACACACTTAGGTTATGTTTATTATCGCATCAATAACAGCTATAAATCTTATCTAGTGAGTCCAGTTATTCTGACTCAAATGATACTTAGCATATACATATATACGTTCCGAAGTTCACTGCCAACACCACGACCATGGTTGGAATGTCTCATTTAACTGAACGTATACGTAAACAGGCAATTATTTTGTTACAGTCTAGTCGATGAAATAGAAATTGTACAAAGAAAATTTTATTGGTACGAATGAAATAATGTATTACATTATGTTGAAATTAAATTTCCAATGACGCAGTTAATTATTTCGTCATGTGAGGAATTGACACTTTACAAGCGATGAGGTAGCGTAATGGAAAGCATCGTCGTCTGATCTCGTGAATGTTCCAGGATCTAATAAATAATTAATTTAAGTAGATGGCGGCGAGCCCTCAATGGGGATTATTGATATGCTCCAAATATTGGAATACTAATCCAACAAAGATGTCACGTTAATTTTGTCTAGCTACTGACACATTTAAGCTACTACTAGATATTGGTGCTAATAGGTACTATCTTACGATTGTCTAATTCTTAAAGAGCATCGCTAAATTTAAAGAAAGTTATAGCCATATCCATTGGCTAATCTGACTCGACAGTGATAAGACAGGACTAAAACGGCTAGGTAGTGACTAGGGTAATTCGGAGATTCAGTTTCTACTTTTGTAGTTATTGTATACGTTTCCTGTATAAAAAGATTTTCAATTTCAATTAAACTAATTGTTCCGTAACATTAAATCAATCACTTATCGGTACGCTTGATTCTATCATCATATCCTGTCAGTAAATTGATACGTAGCAATAATACTAGTAATATATTAATGTCTAGGCAGTTAAATTTCTTGAGCCTATGATTTTCGCCATAACTCTACGAAAGATCTCCCCATGGCACCAAAGCTTTTGGATTTTGGTCATTCCAATCTTGGGGTGCCAATTTCGGAGGGTGGAAAAGTAACAAATAAATTGGCCGTGAATCGATCTGTTTGCTTTTAATTAAAGTAATGCGGTTACGGACGAAGCTGCGGCTGTGACAAACTACTTTCAAGCCTACTGATATTAATCCAGCTGGCGTCGGTAGGACTCCTGCCGAAAATGCCCTCCGACAATTTTGGTTAGTACAACGCCGTTCTTTCTTTTTCGGTCCCCCTTTTCTCTATTCGTCGTGTACGAAAAAGTGGGTTGGAAAGAGTAAGAGAAATTTTTTTCTAAGTGAAGGGAATAAGTGCCAAAAAAAAAGGGTAATTGTTCTTTACATATTCTTCTTTTTTGTTAGTTTGTACATTAACATAACAAATACGTTTATGAAATATGTGAAAGGAGAAAATACTAAAATTAAATAATTGTACATGTGTTTGCAATGCCAAACGAGTATAAAGAGACTTCTGGGACGAACAGCGTTGAAAATTAATACTTGGCGAATTTGTCAATGTTCATACCCTATTTTTCGCATGCTTTATCAACATCGTAAATTCGATATTTAAATTAATGTCGGTTAATCCAAAGCATTGACCAGATATTTAATAATAAATCGATAACGTGATTTGTGTTACTGTCGTTATATATATGCAGCAATGATACCAACATATTCACAATTATACCCGATAATATTCTTTATTCATTTAGCGACGAAGTTACTACTTTACCAAATTTTTGAAATTCATTAATATTCATCAATTAGAAGATAAGTATGCATAAGTTTCAAGAAAATTAGTAAAATAAATTTCGAAACTGGTGCAATTAATAAATAAAAATATATAAATTAAATTGCTCATAGATATTTAACTACCTCTCTAGTAGAAAGTTCATTATGGATATCAAAGGCTCGTCGAGTCCTTTAGTCGGTCCACGAGTACGATGTATTTTTTTGACAGATCGCAATAAACAGTCTCTAGCAAGACGCACGTCACCGCATAAAATGTTTGCTAGAAAGAATATTTGTATGGATACTATAAGCAGGAATGTAATTTTTATTTCCTTTACCTTCCACCCATTATTGGTTTCCATAATCCTAGGACTGAATGAGTCATCAGGCTCTGGTAATATGATCGACAAATTATGTGTGCTAAGATACAATCTATAGCGACGACACAGTAATGTTTATGGCAATGAAATTATTCATTAAACATTATTTTTAGACTCATAACTTTTTCGAGTTATACGGTGCAATTTGAAGAAACTAATATGGTTCTTTTTTAAATATATGCATGACCTCACGTTATACTGGATGAGTAATCGTTTGAGGCACTTACACGTAAATTCTTTGAGTAGCTTTGAGTAGTGAGGAAATACGAAGCAGCAATGAATCCGACCGAATCGGGTCATAGAGAGCAAAATTTGATAAAGATTAATCTTGTATTACATATATTGATAGATGGTTTCGTTGCGTGTCGAAGTGCACATTTTTCTTTTCGAGGATAGGCGCGTAGGTACCTTCTGATCCTCATAAAAATTTAGGACTATTTTCAATCTATATTATTATTTTCTTTACCACTTTTTGTAACTGTCAAGCTTTAATTATCTGTCCCTCTAACTTCATTAAGAATAAGAAAAAAGCTTAGGTAACGGAAACCATTTTGAAACGGAAATTACAGCGTCGTTCTTACAAAAAGCTTCCTTTGCCGCGTGTCAAAAGCACGAGAGAGCATGTTTGACTTTTTTTTTTTAAATTCTTTAGATGATTTTTGTGTCTGCACTTTATACACTTGGAAAGTGTTGAATTTGCGGTTCACCAGAAAAGCTTCTGAGTGTACGTTTACTGCAATCTGAAAGCGTTTAATGCAGCTTAGAAAATCTGTTGGAATACTAAAAATAAAAAATGTAAAAGAATTCCCGCACTTCGGTGATCTCGATGGCAGTGGCTATTTGGCTACTTGGCTTGCGGGCAGCAAAGCACCTTGCGAAAAGTCACGTAGCAGAAATCGCAGCGCTTCCATTTCATTTAACGGGTTAGGCGTGTATCAACTCCAATATTGCGGTGAATTTACCTGAAATAGAAATGAATCTAGTCGAATCGCAAGAAGGCGACTTTTGATGTGATAATAAATAATGTAAACGTTGTGACAGATTACCGACTGGTCACTCCTAATCTAGTACCAAATCGTATAAATAGACCGCGCAAATAGCGATTTTTCCCCCTCCTTTCGCTGCGGTGCCACCTTCATGGCAAGATAGCCAGGCTCGTCCCTTTAGACTGTAACCCGTCTTAAGTGACACGCGTGTCAATTCGACGAGCCAGGTATTTATCAATTTACACCCGCTATAAATAAAAATTATATTTATAATTAATAAGAATTAAATTACCAGGCAACAGGGCCCAGGACTTGATTGTTAAAACCAGTAATTCAGTAATAAAACCAGGAATAGATTGTCAATACAAGGAACTGAATGCTGAAAAAGTTCATCGGCTTAGAAATGGAAGGCAATGCGTGATGTGGAAGAAGAATACCTTTGACAAAGCTAACCAGCCAATAATGGTGACTTAAAATTTATCTGAGACAACCGGAGCGTAGAAGCCTTTGCCGATAAGACATCCTCCAGTCAGATAAGAAATTAAATTATATTGTATATTGTAATTGTATATGTGGACACGTGAAAGCGAATCGATTCAATGAATTTAGGTTTGAATGTGAATAAGTTTTAAGTTGTAATGTCGTGGTCGTCTTTTCTTTATCACATTGTATATTTATATTTCAACTAGTTGCACCAAATTCTATTTGTCATTCGATAAGTGGTGATAATTTCGGCAAAGAAAATTTGTTGTTGATTATTTTGTGATTTATATCTTGGTATAAATAAATTTGTTTCGAGTTAAAAAAAAATCGTTATAACGTTGGTAAAACGGAAGACGTTTGAAGTGTAGATGAAATCTGTAAGATAGAATTCACGCGCGTTGGCCATTCAAATTCTATGCAATTATATTGTGAAATTTTCTTTTCAATACCAGACATAACATTTACACCTTTAAATTTCTTGAGAATTTTCAAAATATTGGTGAGAAACCTTCTTACTAGTTAAAACTGATTTAAAATGGATTCTGTGTGGTAGCAAGCTGCTACCATGCCGAGCATCGTTTTATCAGTTTGGTGTAAACCGCTACCGTGCTACAAATGAAATATGCTTGCATTATGTTGCAAAAACCATGCTAGAACTAATAGTGGCGTTGGTCATAGGTTTTTCCCCTGAAAATGTCTACGCCACATTGAGCCACGTATTCGAGCATAACTCAAACCGTATTCTGCCTATCGGTGGTTATAACTACTTATGACCATACATATAGGTACCCATGTGTGCACTGCCTAGCGTTCCTGGAAATATCGAGACAAACAACTTTGCAACTGGGCACCACCGCCTGATCTATGCGGACCCCTTATGCATTGCAAACAAATTTATTTGCAGTTGCGGAGCATTCAAAATGCAAACCATACATATTTTCAAATTTCATTGTTTTATATCCGTATCTGCATGACTTTTTTTTGTGAATTTAAACCCTATTAGTTAAGCGATACTCGTAGAATTTTTTATATAGACCATCTGTATTAAGATGTGGCTACAGGATTATAATTCTTAACCGCAGGAACATATGTACACAAATTAGGCTGGTGGCTCGATGGATAGAATGTCACACTTCTCAATTAAAGCATGCCACTGATCGTGGGTTCGTATCGCGCTCCGGACAGTCCAAAGAGGCGTCTGTCCATCAACCACGGGGAATACACTTGTCCATCTTGTTTGAATTTATGAAAATCAAGTGACTTTTGACGTGGACCATTTTTTGGCCGCCATATTAGATCCATCATTTTTAATTTCCCATTTTCGAATTCCATTTCAAAAAGGGCACCATGTATTATCTAACGAGACCCATCCTCAAAGGGTTAATAGATTATCGTCATTCACTCAGGTACAAAAAATACAGCAAATCTGAGATCCATTAACGAATAAGAGGCATTATTGGTTCTTCGGTGGTTAGTTGGTAGCTAGTATCCATTTTCCAGAATTGGTGAATTCCCCGCATTGACGGATGGCGCGCAATAAGGGAATAATTCAAAGCTACCCCATTACTAGCCCCAAATGGGATTCCCCTGTGATACGATATAAATATAACTGTATTTACAGTGAGATTAAGAAAGTAATAGATTCTGGAATTAAAATCCTGCAATGAAAGTTGCTAGTGTTATTTATTATTAAAAAAAAATATATAACAACTAACATTAAGTTCGTGCCTAATGTTATAAATACTATGGTATTAGGAAAGTAGATTGAATTTAAGATGGAATCTTATTATTTTATGTAGTATCAACCACTGTTGAATTCTGTCATATAAGCTTGTTGGACTTCCAGAGGAATTATTCGTTGAAATTATTTCCAAAGAAGACGTGCCCGTCTTCTGGGAATCCTTTAAATTTTTCTTGAGTTAGATTTAGACTTTTTCTATTCGTCAAGAGGCGAATCGGCCCTTTTGGAATTCTTCGTGAGTTCTTCCTAATCAATTCTGAATGTCGCAGGTGAAGAATGTGTCGCATTTACAGTTGAAAAGGGCACCAAGTAGTAGGGAGTGTAGATAGGGGTGGAAAAGGCCATATGCTATAGATACGTAAACTGGTAGGAACACATAAGTAGGTACATAAGGGTATAGGTCGACCACGAAAAGGTAAAAGTGGAAAAGCGAAAACGGAAACCAGCCGGATGGGACTAAGGGTGAGCACCATCATCATCCCTATTCTTACTTTGTACAACCAACGAGTCCCGGATGCCGATCGCACGCACGGATGGACATGGAGTCACGATTCTGTTACCGCTGCGCGTGACACACCAACTCTAAATATTGGAACTTTCCGTTCTGTTCCTGTGCTATTACCATGAAAATCCTCGCGCACCGCTGTTGACTTTGTATTTTCGGGATTCGTTTACAGAATCTAAATTTTTATCAAGGAGTAGGTGAGGAAGTGTAGAAGTTCAAGTGAAATTATTAAAGTAGATTATGGAATATAAACAATGTGTGCTTCATTTTCTTCATCCAAATTAGCTTTTTCCCTTTTGAAAGTCAAGCACCAATAATATTCACTTGACTGTATTATCATAGTCAGTACTTGTGCGAACGTCGCTTAAAAATTTTATCTTGAAATTTATCTCCGCCGTTTGCAGATAAAGATTAATAAAGAGACATTGAGACATTATGGAAGAATGAAGTTCAAAGGTAGAAAGAAATTTACAAATTTGGATTCAGTATTGAATTCAGGATTCATAATTCACAATTCGGGGGTTATCCTTTATCTCTTTTACTATATCTTCAATTTGAATAACGATGAGTAAATATGAGCTTTTCTGTATTCATCTTAAACTGTTTTTCATGTCGGAAATATGACAAGGTGAGTAATAAAATTTTTTGTTAATCTGTTTTTCACTACTCCTGTTTTTCCCGCGTATAGCTAGGTATACCACAAACGTATACTACAATTATCCTTGAGTATTTTTTGTTGGGTATTCTCTCTTACTCCCTGTTCTGTTCTATAAGGAATTGTCGAAAACGCGCTAAGGACCGTCTTGCGTGTTACCTTATACAGGCCGTTAAGGGATAATTCGAGATCATGCTTGAAACTGAATGACTAGGTCTGATAATGCATTTAAAATTGATTGTACTTGAGCGTGAGTCGATCAACGTTTAACAAAGGAGAAAGAAGTTCAATGTTCCGAAACAAAGTATACGGAAGCAGAAGAGGGGAAATAAGAGTAACAAAAATAGCAGAAAATGGGTTAAGACAAATAAAAATGGGTTAGTATCACGAGAACAATAATCAAGAGACTCGGTCGAGTCTGGCGTCAAGTACAAGAGTTTCGATCAGTCTCATAATTCGGGAAGTTTTTTCTCTTGTGCAGAAAATACAATTTCAAGGACTGTTCGACACACGGTAAACTTAAATAGCTTAAATAAATTTTAACCATTGATATCAATACATTAAGGCAAAGCTTATTAGGTTGTTAGAATATATCTTTTAAGACCTTTTAGTCTCATCATCATTTCGTCTTCATAATATCATTATCCTCGAGTCGCCGTTGGTAGCACTGGGGTCGTTCTTATTTGCCCGAAACCGCATTCGCGTGAACCTCCAAAGTCCAGAATGGTCATTTGCCAGAAATGGCAGCTGCTTGAACGCCACTTACGTTCCTGTTGCTTGCAGCACCAGAACGGGCTGGTAGGTATAGTTACACGGCTGGACGTAGGTTTTTGCCACATCGATAGACACCTCAAGAATCAGGAATACAGATGACGTTTGGGCAGTTGCCGTTTTTGGCAAAGGACGATTCTGGACATTGGATTTTCTGGCAAGTATCAGCGGCCTTTACAAGTCCACTGAAATGTTTGTGATTACGATAAGAATTATTCGATTACCTTCTTCTCTCTAAGAGGTGTTCCTCGTCATACTTTCTAGCGTCACGCATTCCGTGTTTCTGTTTTCGGTTTGGGTTTTACTGCTGCCACCCATTTAATATATCGAATTATCTTTTGCACTAAGACACTTAAGGGGAAATGGAACGACTTTTTCTAAATGTGACTTGTCACGCGGACGATAGCTGAAAGCGAGAGTAATTCGCACACAAAATTGTCATTATAGAAAGCACTATCAATAAATTTATTACACCAATCCGAAGTCATCTGATAAAATGTATTTTCCTGCACAGCCGAATTATTATTTATGTCTTACAAAATATATAAAATATAAATGAATATTGACAATGACAGCCTAGGAATCTGTCACGGACACCAAAGATTGCTTTTGCCGTTTCCAATTCAACACTTATTGGACTGTTGTACAGACCTGATGAAAATAGAGAAAAGGGACACGCAGGGAAAGTTTTGCATTTATCAGCTTTACATCAAATTACTGAGAAGTGCTGTCGTATAACCAATTTCGAGATTTATGGTCGTGTGAACGTTACAAAGACGATAAAACCAACCATCGACCAATGGTGGCCTTTGAGCAACTCTTGGAACTATATTGGGTCTGGCCGCAGTCGTCAGACTTACGTTCGATGCTTTTTCATGGTTGCGCAACTATGACTTGATGTACTCTAAATTGATAGTTACAATGTTTCCGCGTAATATTTCATAATGTCACATGAGCGTCGTTTCCATGACAATAGTTAGCATTAAATGAAAGTTTCGTACGAGTCTTGAAAAGAAGTATCTTGTGATACTTGCACAAGAAGAGTGTTGAAAAAGTGTTGAAAAAGTAAAAAGAGGAAGAAGGACTTACCTTTATTAAAATTATTACGATAGTAAATGAAAATTATTATTATTACTGTTGCTATTAGTATTATCACGATTATTGGATCTACTGTTAGTATTTGGGAAAAATAATTGTATTAGCAACATTGTAATTGTAGCCATTGTTGTTACAATTTGTTGCTACCTAAATAACAATTATTGTACTAATGATCGTAATTATATACATATAATGTGATGATAATAGAACAATTTTGATACTGATTTTGTATGTAATACTCGGGATGGATTGTAGAGTGTTTTGTAAGCTTCGAGAAGCATTATAGATATACATAACGGAAGGTGAAGAGAATCTGATAGGCCCATCGCATGATTTATCAGGAATGCGGTAATCCATCATTGTAACATATGACAGATGCCCTTGGTCCTTTAAGACCTTCGACGTCTTAAGGGGTCCGGATTCGCTCTCGTCAACAGCCACATCTAACAAACTCCAAAGCTCGGACGCGTTACCTCACTTATTTACTGCCGGAGATAGCAAAATTATTTCAAGATAGTAACGTGAAAAATAGTATGGCTTAAAAATTAATTTTCTATAAAATTAGGGCCTTTTAGTGGGATTTTAAACATCTCTAATACTAAAATATACGGAATATACAGTATATACAGTATATATGGTTAAAATAGTGTGCATAATATAATTGACCTACATTAAAATATATTTAATTACTTGTAAAGACATACATTGGCATACGTACTTTTTGCCGCTTTTATTATACAAAAATATATCTTCGAGCATATCTTAATATAATATATTTAAATACATCTAAAAATATATGTTCATAAAACATGTGTAATTAACGCATATAATAAGAGGTATTTGTTATTAATTTATTATTAATTTGAGTGTACATACTAGTTTTATTTTTTACAATTGCTTTTGCTACATTTAACTGGCGTTCGTAAAATTTGTTGTGGGGTTTAAAGAAACCGCCTCAGCGTGCTGACCTTGTCGGAGAAATATAGGATTGCTTGAAAGATCACATAGGCGATCTGGTTCACAACGATCCAGGTACCCAACATCTGATCCCGATATAATTGCAAGTAACACCCTTAGTTGTCGAACGCAAGATCAGTCTCGTGAAGTTGTTGGTGCGTTTGTGATGCTTCAATGCGTGTTGAGTGCACGAATCGGTCTATCGTAAAATATATTTAAACAATGCATCTTTCATTATTCGCAGTTTTCTGTAATCTATTTTTCCATGATCCAATCCACCCGTGAATGCGAGCATTTTACTCAAGTTCCTTGCTAACCCTACAAAAAGCTATGTTTACCACGACTGTCAAGAAAATGTCAGACCAGAGCCTACATAGACGTTACTGTTGATGTCGAATCCCAAATTAGGGCCACAGTAGGATGCCTTATCTGGATGCGCCGAGATAAACGTGCTAGATGCTGAGATGTTATCCAGGCAAATTTTAAGAAATATCTCTCTGGAATTGGTTGCTCGACTAAAATACGTTTGACAATAGGTTTGTCCGATTGAATAATACACAGAATAGAGACGATCGGAGAGAGACTTATAGAAATATGATTTAGACATCTTCAATCAACGGTACTAAATTAGAGTATGATATAGCGATCTTAATCTTTTGTCAGGAGATGCTCAATCCAGGTACAGTAGAAGAAATAAATTTTATTGCTTAGAGCGATGGAATAATCAATGTACTAGTCTTGTAGGATATATGTTAATATGCCTGTATAACGTGTGGATATACACAAGTATCAAAGTTCCCCGCGAATTTCAAACTTCGTTTACTATTGCGAACTTTGGCAAACCCCGAGCTTGCGTCATAGCAAAGGAGAAATAGTTTGCGACTTCACATTGAAAATCAATATGTGCATATAATCCTGTAGAAAGTCAATGGAGAATTTCTGGCTTCTTCGTTCCCCTATGGTATTTGACGCATCACAAGTGCACTTATCTTATTATCTATACATTAAGCGTCAAATCAGTGTCTTCTTCTTGCGTAAGAAATGTCTTAAAATAGGATATTCGTTTCTCTTTCCGCAGGACCATATCGATCAAAAATGAGTGTATTGCGGCGTAACGGTTTATTTATTTAACGGTTAGGACGGGGTTATATAAGAATCCGTATCGCGTAATTCAGCTATATTCAGCTCTCCGATGAATTACCCCGAAGGATGCTTTCGGTATTCGGGACGTCGCAAATTGGCACAGCGTCGGGATGGTAAGCAAATTGGACCGGAGGTCTTCGCGCGACATTATTAGAGCTTTTACAAATGGAGGAGGACATCCAATGCTAGGGGTTGGATGAGGAATGGCAGGGGGAGGGAAAAAACAAGGAAAGGATATTTTAGGACCGCAATTCCTCCAGGATCTTGGATGGGAAGGAGTAACATTAACGCGCGACGAAAGCTCGTATTTTCAAAAACTCTTTACTTTTCAAGGTGGGGGTGGAAGAGTGATAAGAATGAAAGAAAAAGAGAAGTAAAAAGAGAGCTGGAATAATGGATCTCATTACAGGATGAGTCCTGTGATCCCTTATGGAAATCTAAAGAGAACGGCAACTACGAATTGTAAGTATGTGTAAAGACAGAGACCAGACAAGATTCCTTTCGTAAACAATTTTTAACTATCAATACTCATTTGGTAAATGCCTATCATTTAGCTCGATATTCAGTAAATGAAAGTATAGCTGAGAAAACTGGACACTTCTAGCTATTGTTATTATTGCTCACAAGCATTGTTGTAGTATCGCTTAGAGTAAGTAGCTCGCGTTACATCTTGGACCTATTGAGCAATTTGCTGATGGTATCATTGAGCCCCATCCATATCATCCATCCCCACATCATGAGACCACCATCTTGTTATTAGACCTGAGCGATGCTACCAAAAGGTGGATTGCCTGGCCGCCATTAACAAGCTTCGTTGGCCAATTTACATCGACGAAAAGAGACCCTTTTTCCATTATGTGTAACGGGACACGCTTGCTTTCCTTGAGCTTCTTTTTCTCTATTCATTTTTAACTTTATCAATTTACGTCTCTGCTCCTTCTATCACGTCCTCATTCTGTTCTGCGTATTAATTTGTCCATTGATTTCCTGCACGGGCGTATATGATTTACATTAAGTGTGTCATTAACGTGGAAGAATATAGGTGTCGCTGGAACTGAATATACTATAACTTCCAGGATAGATTAAAATCCTTTATTCCCATTTTAATGACTATCCGTAATGGATACTTCTACGAGTTCTATAAGAAGGAATGGAGCTGATCGCACTGGCGTACGTTGAAACTAACCGTGTCACTATTAGCGCTCGCTGTGGCAAAAGACTGAAGTTTTAAGCAGGGCAAGTCGTCTCATTGACAGCTTTCCAAATCCACATTAAAAAATCTCGAAATTCGATGTATGGGAACAAATGCCAGTGCTACGGTGTAAAGTTGACATGTGTAAAACTTTTCGTGTATGCCCCTTTTTTTATTTTCATCAGTGGTTCTGTGCAACAGTGTGATTGATAAGTGTTGGTGAGGGAATAGCAAAGGTATTGTCGTAGCGCCATAACACGTCACACTGTCACAGTCGATATTCACTTCTGCTTTATATATGTATTTTCAAGCAATATTTTAAAAATCAAGCTCCTCAGGGAAATATTTTTTGTCGGAAGGCTTTAAATTGGTGCAATCAATTTAGTGACAGCACATTTTACAATGACATTTTTGGGTGCAAAGTTTCCTCGCTTCGAGCACTCGTTCGTGTGATACAATTATATACAAGTTCTCGTTGGTTACTTAAAAATATCATTCAAAAGTGTAGGTAACAAGAACAAGCCTATAAAAAAGTAAGTTCCGTTCTCTCTTAATGATATCACGTGCGGGGTCATCAATTAAAATATTTTTAATAGTGCACTGGCAAATGAGGAATCATTTTCATAAGAAGTCCCGAGAAGTAGAATATGTATACTTCTGACGTCTATACCAAGGGGAACACGAATCGTATTGCCTTATAACGAGTTTCAATCATTTTCATGAATAAAGGGGAAAAAATCACTTCCTTTGAATGTTATCATGCGCGCGTACAGAGGAATAATATGTGGGTCTCTACATCTTTGAAGATGGCAGTCTAACGAATATTTTAGTCAACGAAAGCTCAATTCACGTATAATGGGCAAAGAACGGAGAGCACAGAGGACACCGATGTCGAGGGCTTCATCAATTGTCCCAAGTTTCTTGGTCCGACTCCACATAGGCGAATTTCTATAAACGAAAGTTGGTAGTGCATATCTACGGCCAGACATTCTACGTCGAGTATATGTATAAGTTATATATTCTATATGTATAACACATCATCCATTCTGATAGAACCCCATCCCATTCCCCTTTTCATTGATGGCACCACCAAATACCAATGTGAATTCATTTCAACTGGCTCTGCGGACTGGCATAGAGGATCTCCTAAGACTCCATAGGAACTCTAGTACCTAACTCTTGCTTTGTCCTCCCTTCCTTCTCGATCTCAGCGTAGTCTCTGCACTGGAAACGTCTTCCGGCGGCAAATCCTTTGATCTTGGTACGCGATATTTGCGAATAATATTGCCGTTCGTTCGATTCGAATCGGCTAAATCTGACCTTGCATCAGTATCTACCTATCTAGCTTGGTAAATCATTCTGTACCCAAGCGATTTTACATGCGAATTGAGAATAGTAATGTATACGGGGCTAGTATGCGTGAACGTCGAGGTATATATTATTATTATTATTATTATTATTACTATCATTATTATTATTGTATAATATATAGGGCTGGACAGCTGAATTGTACTGATAACGGCTAGTCATTTCATTCCTATGGTACATCCAATATTATAGCGAGTTTGGTGTGATCTAATACTTGACTGCATCGAGATACAGTGATTTACATTTTTCAAGCATACTAATACAAGAACAGATTTTTCAGTATTGCCATTCTACGCGAAAACTAGTTGATAGATGATGTTTAAATTAGATGCAAGGCCCCACATGAATATCGAGGACGATAGGATGCCGATTTTCGGCAACATCCCATGAGATTGATAAAGGAGATGGTGCCAGAAAATCTTCCGAAGTTGCTGAAGGAGACAAAATTATGGATTGTTACGAAATTAGAAAACTTAACAATACGATTTATTAAAAGTCATCTGGCTGCAAAAAGCTCATACGACAAGAGATCCTTATGGACAATAATAATAATATTAGGAAAAATACATCGCAGAATTCCTCTTCTTAATTCCCAAAGAGGCTATGACGTTGATGCTCGAGACTGGTACGCTGATTTCAATTTTGTGGTAAAGCGTTATGCTCCGGATGAGTATCGCCGCTCGAATCCCGTCATGGCGGGCTTAGTTCATATTTGAAAACATCGCACTTGGGATTCCGTGATATGTTGAGACTGATCTATAGCTACTACGATCATTTTTTAAATCTCTTTAGCTGATTCATTATAGGCATGACCTTTGCCGGTTCGACCAGATCGTCTTTCACGGGACGGGGGCTTGGCTGATGGTTTATTAGCGCTCTTCATAGAACGAAGGTGTTCTTACTTTTTGAGAACTGCCGCCTTGTAGCGCGTCAGGCGCAGGCTTGGATCACTAGATAATGTGTGAATCTCCTCGTGGTAACGTACTATTAGGTGTACAAATTCATTTTCGGTCTTTCTTGCATAATTTTGATGTTTGTTTATAAACAAAAATGAACAATTGCCTAACCGTCAAAATAATCCCCATTGCTTTCTACATATTTCCGTCATCTCTAAGGCAACTGTCAAATCTCGATTCGGAAAAAGGGTGGTTCTTTTCTGAAGATTGAAATTTGCATCCTTAAACCTTTGGAACAAGTTTTTACACGTACTATAAGACACAGCATTTTCACCGAAAGTAAAACAAATTTCCTTAACTGCTGCAGCATATTTCTTCAAAAGGAGGCAGGGCTTAAAATTTCGCTTTTTGGCGGACATCGCTTTCACTATTATTTTTTTATGTTATGTCAGGAACACTGTCGACTATTATACCTCATTTCAAAGCTTAAGGATGGCGCTTTAAAGTTACCCTACGGCGGGCACAAAATTTAAATTTAAATAGGTAGCATCATTTATTAAATTTTGGGGTCGAGAATTAATTTGTACACCTAATAGATTGTTAATTAACAAGTTAATTAATAAGTCAACTATTGTCGATCCAATGTCAACGGAATGGTTGAGATATCTTCGGGAACTATGTCTGATCCCTAAGTTCCATCATAGGACTCATGGAAGTCGACTAGAGCGTCAGTGGGGAACTTCCTAGGAATTTCACCTTCAATATCACTTCTAGCCACCGGCCAAGTCACTTCTCCAACATAATGCTCTTTCTTCCGTTCCCTCTCTCTATCTGCAAATCTTAATTGTTATGTACAAGTAATTGCAGCGACTTGTTGATGGAAAAGCGATTATGTAACAAAAAATTTTAATAGAAGAAATGTTAGTAAATGAAGTGAAAGAAATCATAGGTTTTGAAGTGACTTATCGGTGGTACGGGCGTTCCCTTGGACCATTAATCCAATCCATGTTAGAAAAGTAAGACCAACGATTCTTGTGACGGAACATTAAAAACTGTAATGTCACTGTACATATAAATTCCTAAAAATGAGAACGAAGCATATTGTAATTACGCAATTAGATATAGAAATCAATCTGCCATTCTTTATAGAGATATCTAGAGTTTTACATATTCTATTCCATCTATTACGATTCTTACAATTCTACTGAGTAAATGATCATTTCTTTTTGTAAGTAGTTTCTATTTACGATATTTTTGCGTATATGTACTAGGGCTTCGCCTTAATTATAAAAAAAGTGTAATGAAATATTCCGTTAATAGAATTTCTCTACGAAATGGATCTCAGCAATGTTATGTATTCTCTATTAAATTTTGTATGAACACGGGATTATTTCTTAAGACGATTACCTCTAACCTACGTATGGACAACCGATCGCTATACTGTATGAGAGGGTTCAGAACGTAAGGAGACCTTTTCCTCTAACGAGTGAGTAATTACAAATGTTTCAGAGAGCATCCTTACTCCAAAGGCCTAATGCTTCGTGTGATCTCCGGGTAAATTCCCAGAGCCGGAATTACCCCTATCTAGGCTGGGGTACATATTTAATGAGAGGAGTTCACGGCAGTGTTGAGTTGTTAGAGTGGGACCCTTATCAACCATCCGGTCACCCAAAGCCCACAGACTGACCTTCGATGTCCGTACCTCCTTAGGGAAGTGCATGAGCGTGTCCGGAACCCATGCTTTCAATCTTAGATTAATATTTTTTTTATTTCTCGTTGCGTGGTTACTATGGATAACCACATTGGTTTAGTAAACATTGTAAATAAGATTATTTGCTAATATCGGTTTCATCTCTGTTTCAGGTAAGTTCAACATTTTCCGAATGGTGTGTGCATTCTAACAATAAGAAGGGCATCTAATACCTTTGACGTCTATTTTTCTCTTCGTCTGAAAACCGGAGACTTCACGTAAAGAAGTAAGGAGTTTGAAAAAGGGGTAAGTGGGGTATGAAAATATAACGAAGCAAAAAATTCGTGCTCACTGTAGGCAACTTAATGTCCACGGCTAGAAAACCTCAATTGTGTCGAGGATTGTCGAGGAATGAATACCAAGTAGATAAATAGGTAGCTGCTACCCTGGTTAAACTGAATTCATCCCAGTGACAGCTGAAAGGATTTTATTTGATAAATGGACAGATATTCCGCAAACAGGGTGGCGCTAATGAAAGGGACATACCACGAAGTGAAAGAGATATATAACATGCCATGCGTATTTTAATTAGTGAACAAAATAAAATAATGTGTCCCAGTTGACATAATAGTTCTGGAATGCTCACAAGCTTATGGGATGCCCATATGTCGCTGTAGCAGAATGAATATTTCCTTTTATTTTAATTTTCGAGATAAGATCATGTCAATATAATATAACAAAATTACTCCTACTTTTATCCTCAAATATGTTATCTATACATTACAGAAATGCTCACTTTTGTCTGTTCTGCTCATCGTTATAATCATGCATGCAATCTATACGATTTCATGATTATTCTACCTGAAACCTTTTTTTCACTTCATAGGTTCTCTCATTTTCACAGTACAGGAACGTACCAATCTCTCGTTTTAATTTATGCATACGAAATTATCAATTCGTTAGCTTTAATGGGTAGTGTGTGGGTTGTACGTGTACAAGGGTAGGTATACAGGGTAGATAGCATGCCGGCTATTGGACCATAGGAAGTTGCGTAATACTCCGGCTACCCCGTTCCCATGGGATGGGGTCTTGCGAGTCTTGCCCTACATATACTGAACAGAGAACCTCTCCGATCAACTCAAAATAATTGGATTAATTCAAACACTTAGGTTTCTTCAACCCAGTTGCTATTCCCCTTCGTATTTTCTATATACCTATAAATTTGCACATGAATTGACGTATTTTAGCAATTTTCCATCACGCGCAGCATTTAACTTTGTATAAATATTTTGATAAAAACTCATGTAGCTCAAGAGGACAAAGAAAAATACAACGATGTGTTTCCTTTCTGCATGGAAATAAAAAGTATGAGAGAGATCCAGGGAAGATACCTGGCGAAGAGTATGGAAACAATTTCTGAGACCAATTGGGGATAGGATCGGAAACAATACTTGTTTTTCAACGATCCTCGAATTAGTTTCATACTTTACTAATTGATATAAAACAATTTCTCATACTCGCGAGATAATATATTGTGTGAGAACGGATTAAACAAAATGATTTCAGACTAGGGTAAAACCAAAAAAGCAGACATCACTCGAAGTCTGAGCTTGTGTTTCATCCCATATTTTTCATATTATGTGCATTGAAATTGGGAGTTTTGCTGTCTCGAGCCAATCGAAACCGGAGACACAATAAACAAATGCGATTCTGACAAGCATAAAATGAAGTCAGCAACTAATTTAGTGGGCAAAAAAGCCGGATTTCTATCCGCTAAATCTCATCGGTCTGAAATTGACTCGTTCCGTTTGGCTAAACAGGCATTGATGAAACTCGTTGTTCCAATGCAAATATGAAAGAGTCAGTCCTAGTCTGTTTTTGGTTTAGGGCTATGATAACAGTACATGCGTGCAAGGTGAATAGCAGACTTGCGGCTCACAGCCTTCCTTAACTAAGAGAACGTTTGCAGCTCAGCTCGTTCTTTTCCTGGCACGAGCAGGTGCGCATTCAGATTTACGGTTACTGCCAAATTTACTCATCCCACGTTTCCGGTTATATTTAACATTTTTTCATCCCTCTGTTACTCTTTCTTTCTGTCTTCTTATTCTTACTCTCTTCCAGTATCCAACGGTAACGCCTCGCATATTAGAAGCTCACCTTCACGTTTACGACCCTTGGTCGGATTAATTTCATAAATTCGCGAGATTTCCTCGCCTCGAAAATACACACACACAGACATATATTCCTCACGAACACATCGTACTAAAATTCAACACCCACGTGTGTGTGAGTACATAGCCACATATGAAAGTTTATAACGTAAATAACTGTATTTAGAATGTCGTAACGTGAAAAAATCTTTAATGAAACCACCCGAATAGGTGTTATACAAGAAATGAATCCATTAGTGTATTTTATACCGTTTTTTTGTGCGGACGAAATGAAAAGCTCTGTATTATACGCGACTGTATAAGAAATTCTATGGTGAACGAAAAAGAAAAAAATTTGAAAGAAAAATACGGAAGAATGGAATAGGTGAGAAATATAGAAAAATGTGGAAAAGAAAAAGAAAAGAAATACTGTTAAAACGATCGTAAAACGTTTTACGAGAGTGTCGAGAACAAGAGAAAGGAATAAAGAGTTTCTTTCATCGGTTAGATATATTGAAAGGAAAGAAAACTGCGGAACACAGAAACAGAATGATAGGGTCGTGTCTGATCAAGAATTCCAGACTCGTAAAATTCACTTTACGCCTTTTGTGACTAACCAAAGCCGAACGACGCTACCGGGGTGAACGTTTGGCACTGCTTGCGACTTTCTCGATTGGCAATCGACTTTCTTTTGCAGTAGTAACGTAAAGGTCCTCTGAAGGAAAACAATGTTAGTACTAGGTAGGTAGGGTATGTAATGGTTATAGGTAACTACCTAGGCAGGGCGAACAGTGTGATAAATGACGTGGTGGAACGAGATACTAATTCATGGAGGAAACAGTGCGAACCTCCGTGAAATATGCCATAAAATGGGGTGGAGCTCGTATCTACAAAATATGGGTCTGATCCAGTCTTTTGGTGTACATTGACAAATAGGGGTAAGAAATCGAAGATCCCTCTGAGAATAATACTTACTACCACGCCCATATTGCCACCATTGCCAGGTTTATTGAGAATCTACAAATTATAAATGATTGGTGTGCAAGAGATAGAAATTCTGTAATGCCATGGTAACGCACCGATTTGTAAAGAAAAGTCTATGGGAACTTGAAATAATGTATGGCACAAAATCCCTATCGTTTTGTTACAAACAAATTATTGTTGGAGAATTAAGGAATTCATCTGTTTATTATTCCTTGTATGAAATTGTGCGTATTCTACAGATATAACAAAGACTTTTAAGACATTACGATCACTTGGAGCACTTCCGAGATACGGATCTGAATTTTGCGTATGTTCTGGGAAGGTAATTAAAGGTGGTGCATTTAAAATTTCAAAATTATTTATACCGTCTAGTTTACCAGATATACGGAATAAAAGCAGCTAAAAATGCACTATGCAGGTATAATTACCATGCTAAAATAGCAATATTATTTGTCGAGATATCTCAGTTTCTAGGAGGTAAAAGTGTATGAAATATATAAGAGACACTTCTTTTACATCAAACATTACTACGACGATTGTTGAGTTGAAAAACTTGGAATTTAAGATGAAAACATTTCATGCGATGTGTCTCTGTCCTTCCGCTTATCTCAAAATAATACCTTACGTAAAACATATTTTTGCAATACACAATATACATGGTATTCACCGAATTAGGAATACTATTATTATGATGTTAGCTTTGCATTCAAAAATGTCATTGTAGAAAATACTGTCACTAAATTGATTGCACCAACTTAAAGCCTTCCAATGGAAAGACTCTGCGGATCCCAATTTTTGAAACATTGTTTAGAAAATATATCAGATATAAGTGATTATCGACAGTGACAGCCTACAGACGTGTCATGGTGCTACGACATACCTTTACATTTCCTTATCCAACACTTATCACACTGTTGCACCGAACTGCCGAAAAGAAAGTACACAAAGAAAGTTTTACACGTGTTAACTTTACATCATAACATTGTAACTCGTTCAAGCTTTTGGGTGCGATCATGAGAGCTGTCAACGCACCGATTTGCTTCGCTTAAATTTTAAGCCTTTCGTCACGGCGAGCGCTAGTAGTAGCACAGCTGTTTCCAACGTGCTATCTTTAATTAGGCGGTCTTTATACATATTAATTTTAAATTATAACACATGCAACTATGTTTTCTCAACCACAATGTCGATTCTATAGCATTCAAGCCAGATTTTAGATGCTGTAGGAAAAAGTGTATAATGAATTTTTTCACTTCAACATAATCAGCTGTTGAGCATCGCTAAGGCTTGACGTCACACAAGCATACAAAAGTATATTCGAGTGTTTCCACGGCTTGCCACAACGCGTGGCAGCACCGTCAATTCGGACTACAGCCATCAGTTCTATTTCCCTTTAATTTCCTTCTCGCGAACGGATCGGGTTTGTGTACTGGGTCAGGCTGATTAGTGAGAATTGATATGTCAAAAGCGTAAGCTTATTGTGTCGCTTTAGATATAAATAAGTTTAATTTTCCTCACTCATGATAGGCACTTTCTCCTTGTACTCTTTAGCCCGTATTTAGAACTCGCCTTTAGTGCTAATAGCGCGCTTTTTAATTTTTTCTTAGTGACTTTAAACTACAAGCGACTCTGTTAGTGACCTTAAGAGCGAGTTGTGAATACGGGCTTTTATGTACATCTTATCCTAGGTTTTATTTTTTTTTTTCTTCATACGCAGACAACTGCGGAATTGCAGAATTGCGCTGCTCTATTTCTCTCATGGAGAATTGAGTTAAGAAAGTAGAGTTGGAAGAGTGTCCAGTTAGTCGATACAGCTAAAGTGACTCCATGCACCTTCGATCACATCTCTATAGGTAATACAGGATATTGTAATGCTAATCTAGCTAAGTGATAGCTATAATCACCACCAATCAGTTTTACAGCTTTTTGTTGTATGTGTGCAGAATTCAAGATAGTCAAGGATCACAATGACAACATCTACTGAGTTCCAAAGAAAGTTAGGATTCTAGTTTCGTAATTCCAAAATAGTTTCACCTACACTGAAATATATGCTTAAATATGTGATCTGCGCGCGTACGAATAGCAGGACAGCGCAATGCTGCTCAATTCTAAATTTCCAAAAAGGTAAATGAGTTCCCATTTTATCTTCGATTACTTTACACTTGTTTTTTCTCGCTGTGCGGCTATACTATGTCCTACCGTTAATTCATTGCGGTTTATATATCCGTTTCATGTGCGTTACAATAGGAAAGGGTTAGTTTTTAATATATGTAACTATAATTTGAAATTGATTTAATTTGTATTTTAACGATATTCTATATTCTGAAGTTTTCTGATTGTTTTTCTATCTTGATATTGCTTGCTAATATTATTTATCAATAAATGTATTGATAAACTAAATAATTTTTAACGGAGGCACATGTTATTTTTATTATTATTATTCATAATGAACTTCGCTTTGCATAGTCCAGAGAATATTAAGAATCTCTGGATCGACATTCTTTGTTAACTTGGATCAGCAACCCTGCTATAAGAGGTCTGAGGGATTTTCAAATTATTCAGAATTTAATTATTCTGTTCCTTATAAGTTATGAGCCTCACGTATGAGTGCTTAAGGGAATGTTTAGGATTTGAGGAGTTCCTTCAAATGTGGGTCTGGATATGAAATGAAGTTTTCCTTCTCTCTGATATAAAGTTTAGATTTCTTTTAACTTTCTTCTTGTAAAGTAGATTGAAATTTTCACTAGCCGGAAGTTTATGAAGGTTACTGTATATTTCATTTCATATACAGTATATAGTATTAATTAGCTTATAAGTACCGCGTATTTGAAGTAAATAAATATGAAAATTCAATTAAATTCAAATTTATATTTATTATAAATTGGCAGTTATGGGGTCTCAGAGGACATGCATTTTTGAGTGAAAGGGGAGAAAGAGCGATCTAGCAATTGAAGCTGTAATGGATCACACTTTTTCGATGGGATGACAAAAGCGAGGATTGCCTATAGGCCTGCCCTGCCATTCAGCACGATGGAGGTTGCGAAAAAGATTTCAACCTTTAGAAGGGAAGGAGTCGACTGTCCGACCACTCTCGAATATTGATTGATATCACGACTATCTTCTGGCAGCCTTTTCGCGCATAAAAGTGAAACCCTCTTTAGTTAAACTGCTCGTCGTCGTTCTTCTTGACGGCCCGGAGCAGAATCACAAATTTCTTAAGGACCAATGGAGGTACGAAGGAGATGAAAGAAGGAGAACAAAATATAAAAAATAAAATAAAAAAGTCTATAAAGACCAAGAGAGGGAAAGTATAGAGAAAAATATATAAATAAGTAATTCCAATTTTGCTTTAATCAAATTTACAAAAACTTATTTTTTATCCCCAAAGCAAATCATGATCCTCACTTAATTTTTTTTCCAGCAAACAGGTAAACCTATAAATAGGATATATCAGTTGGCATTAGATAAAAAAAGGTATAAAAAATATTCAAAATGCCAGTTTGTCACGTGCTGGGCACTTGAAAACTCAAAAGGAAAAAAAAAGGAAAACATTACTCTAAGATAAGTTCAGAAAAATGAAAACAATTTCAACGACTAGATTGGGTTACCTTATAAGAATTTTAGTTTGAGCTCCGGAAGATAAAAATATTTGAAAAATTTACGGAAGGGATCCGAATGACAGTCCTCAATCCTTTATCTTTTTCTCTTTGTTTTTTCTCTTCCTACTTTTTCTTGCGCCGGAGGATAATGTGGATCCTGATGCCCGGGGCTATCGGTTATTAGAATACCGTATTTGAAATCGAGTCACGCTCTCGTTCTGCGAGATACATATTTATATCCGCGTGTCAGTCCGAGCCAATCACAAAGCTCAATCTGTACGTAGAAAAACATCCTGGGGACTATTTCTTTTTTTTAAGATAGACTGGTATTAAACGCTTGGAACATAACTGCACCTGTCTCACTCACAGAACTGCCTTCCAGGCATCTACAAAACGAATATTCGTAAAGGTCAGGTTAGGTTAGGCTGTACCTAACTTCGCGATATCTAAATCCTACCATCAAATATAGATGACAAGAACGATACCTGCCACGGGCAGTATCTTCCACGTGGGTGTGAGTATACATATATTACATACATATATAATGTTCGAGCAGAGTGCATGAGCCACATATAGGTATTGTCAGAAGCACATACTATACTACGTGTCTGTATGCCGTAAGAGACACTTGAATGCTAGTCGATTCTGTCGAATTGTATGCCTTGGGCGGCTTTTCAGAATGAGATGCTTCTTGTACCAGCATTCATATTATATTATGAAGTCGATTGTCTATCTCCAAAGAATCTTCTGGGGCATGCCCTTAGATTCTTTAAGTTACTTAAAGTACACGATTTTTTATAAAGTAAGCCATTGGCGTTTTTTGGTTTTTATAATTTTCAAAATTTGGTTATTTTTTTTCATTTATAGTTTTATTTTCAAGGGTTATGAATTCCTATATATTTATGGCTCAAAACATAAGTGGACCCCTTGGATCTTACGTTATGTTATGTAAAGCTGGATTTATCTTTAGGATATACTATATTGGATATTCTCCAATTTGATTTTTCACCTCATGTTATCGAGACGATGGATTGTCGATTCCCGTTCTAATTTTCCACGAGAAAAGACCGAGAACCAATCCTGCCTCTTCGACGAAGCTTTACTCGTTCCATAGGTTCCTGTACCTATAGTCAGGTGTAGACATAGTATGTGTGTAGAAGGAAGAGTCGCCAATTCTGTGATATTTCGAATTCTCAGATACCTATTTGAGGATCTGTTTATAATCGATATACTGAAATTAGTGATTTTATGTCGATTTCTTAATTCTCAAAGAATTTATGGTAAAATCTATTGTGTTGTTGCATCGTCATTCGAAATTCAATTGATCATAAATAAATAACTATTTAAATTGAAGCGCACGGTTTTCGGGACATTGCCCTTTTTTTTGAAGATCTCGATGATACTAATTGTGTCATAAGTTTCAAGGACATGCATCAACTGAATCAAAATAATAATAGAAAATCGTGAATACCCGTCCAGCTGTGAAAGCGACGTTAAATCTCTTGTAATTCACTCTTTCAGTTTGACAGTTTTAACATTCGCGAAATTAATTATTTTGAAATGGCAAACGCGCTGCATGATTTAAGCCGTTGTGCCTCGCGGCAAATTCGTTTGTCTGGATAGTTATCAATGTAGGACTGCCTACATGTAGTACGTATATCGATATATTATACTTTTTACTTTGATAATATAAATGCTATTTACACGTATCATCCAAGGACTATATTATACTATGTTCATTTGCAAATTAAATGACTGTCGAATCCAAAAAATTTTAATGCAAATTTCAAATTCACACGCGGAGGATATAGCGATTCTACAATTTTACATTTTGTTTCGATATTCTAGAAAAACGATTTACGTAACACATTCTCTCCGCCGCGAATCGTGCCATTCAATTTGTAGCAAATATTTGGTATCGTTATGTTTAATTGGTGTGAAAAATTTTCATTGTGAGTAAATATTATCACACCTTTTGATCTTTTAATGATTAGAGAAAATTAGAGAATAAAATTACTTTTTCGTTGGTACGTCAACGTATTGATGATATAGTAATTTATATCTTAAAAATGTGTAAGAAATGTAACATATGTAAGAATGGTATTCCTTTTCATCCGAGGTGGCAAGACCTGTTATAAACGCGGATTCCCTATTGATACAACTCGAATTTATTAATCTTCGATCCCACCTTTTCATTCCTCGTCAACATCCGCTGTCGTTCTGTTAGAAACATTTCTTTGGATTCACATATATACTTATGAGAACTCGTTTCGTGGCTAAAGAAAAGGGAATCTTGCTGATTGGTAGGAAAAGACACGGACAAAATTATTTGATAAAAGAGGCAAGCAATTAGGTATAGATAGATGTTCTTTGTTGAAACTACAATCCTCAAATGAAGTTGCTATTGCGTTACTAAGCATATTGAAAGAAAACAAATAAAAATTCGTATTATAGAATGACCTGAATTCTTTATTTAAGTCGTGTACAATGTGTGTGAATTTTCCATGAAAATGAGAAAAGCATATCCTGAAAAGCGAAGAAGTGCAGGAACGAGTGTTTTATTTTTATTAAAGAAGTGGAAATGCATTACGCACACCGTGAGGTCAGTTGTCTGGGACTCCACTACGGATTGCCCACCCACAAAAACCACTTTCCCTTCACACCAACCCATGGCCCGGGAAACAGCCTTCGCGTTACTTCAGGACATGGAGGGAGGAAGAACGAGTGTAGAAGAGATTCAAAAGTCATAACTACAAGTCCTCGAGGCGTTGAAGGGTGGCAAAATTCAAATGGCCTCTCTGACCTCATAATTATCATGAACAATAACAACAACAAGACTTCTTGCAATTATCAAGAAGAACAAATTTCAAGAGTTACGTCACTTAAAGTCACAATTCGTTCTTGGCGTAGAAGATAAATGAGTATGAAAACCTTTGATTTCCCCTTAAAAAACTTAATGCAATCCGCATGCCTCAAGGCACGCTCAACTAATTCATCCATGGCTCAACGTTCATTTTTCTCCGTTAAAATTGGATAGGTCTAATAGAGCCGTTGGTAATGTCGGCCAGTTAATAATTCCCAGACAGGGGTATATAGAAACAAGCATACCTATTAAGATCCAGAAGAGAAACTAGCCTGCACGTTGTTGAAGACCAGTAGATATAGAAACCTGAGGATTCGCGAAGGGCCGGCACGTTCTGGAATCGCGTGAGGCGCCTCAGAAATGAATTAAGTTCGGAACTTTGCATGGCTCCCCTATGCCACGATGGTGGCGCCCTCGCCATCCTGAGGTTTCACGTCGATGTCCTCCTTGAGTTACCCCATACCTTTCAACCTGTAAAATATTCTAGCCACGAGTTCACAGGAGCAACCACCTTCTACACCAGGTAAAATACTCTATACTATTATAGTATAGTGTGGTGAAGTATAGTACAGTATAGTGCACAGTATTCTAGTACATTTTACTATATACAATCATACACCACTGCAGTGTCCAGCCAGGAAGAGCAGAAACTACCGTATCGCCACGTTCCTCGCTACTGTGCAACCATGTCAACTTCAACTCCCATGTTGACGTATTATTAAAACGGATGTTATCGCGAGTACTCTCTAGAGTACACGCCATTCAGCGTAGAAACCGTTGCGAGTATTACATCTGCCCTGTAGATATAATGTGTCTTGGATAAACCCTAATCTTTCGTAACTAACAATGCCTAAGTATGTATATGTTTCTCCGAGTTATTTTAAATGACTCTTGCGCTGTGCGATAAAGCACGACACATGTAAAACGTAATTGAAAACTTTTTTTTCATGATGTTCTAGGCCGTAGAGTTATTATAGGATACCCTGCTTCGGTAGTGTCCAGTAGCACATTACGCAGAGACGAAAAAATTCATTTTTCCTATATGTATATACGCCTTCCAGAGTAAAATCTGTACCAAACGTTCAAGACCCAACATTGTGGACCAGGAAGCGAAAGTGCAATGATTCAAGAACATGCAATTATTAGGTATACAAGCCTTCGAAATAGATGGACCTTGAAGAAGGTTGAATATCACTGGCCACGGCCTGTGCACGTTGCGTCTAGTTGTGAAGTCAAGTATTACTACTTCCTGATACATATCGTTCAGTTCCTGTGGATCACTTTTTTCGATATTCGTCTACAGTTTCATGAAATAGTGTGGCAAGTGCTGAATTACGATCGTCAACGGTCACGACGATGTCCTTGACACCTCGAACAGACTGTCAGTACCCATATTTACTTCTATTTTAATAATTTTCAAACGACCGATCGAGAAATCGGTCTCAGCAGGGACTAAGATTTCATTCGAGGATTTCGATTGTGTCAAATACATTTAGCGACTGTTCCTTCTATGTTTTGATCTTTGGATACGAAATTTCTCGCTTCGAATACTTGGCCATGTGAGTTACCCATACGTAGAAAAAGCACTATGGTTCCCTCTCAATGTTCAATAAACGTTCTTCTCCATTTATACTTTAATATTGTAAATCGTGACAGACAGAATTGATTGAGGACGTGTTGAAATTGTATACAAGATCAAAGGGAGAGCTATTCGATTTCGAATATAGCCTCTAAAAATATAGGGTTGGAATTAGCTTGAGGCTGGAGGATGATTACAGCATAGTCTCTGGGAAGGTGAAATAAAACTATTCCCGAAAATAAATGCTTCTGGAGTCTCTTGAAACTTTCTCCATTGGTTTACCGTCTGGCAAGGAGTAGGAATAAAAATGAGGGTAGTTAAAGGGGCGGCTCTTTTTCATTTTGATTCCTGACGCCACAGTGGAATTGCATTTGTCACGGGCCCTTTGCCTGGAATAAGACGATCTCTGAGGGTAGGTAATCGTCTTTGAATCAGATATTATGTTAATCGTTTTCTCACCCCATCAAACGATAGCATCCCCAATTTTTCTTATCACTTTTCAGGCTTCTCTTGTAGGATCCGTCGGAATAGGCTATCTTTAGAAATTCCTGAAATTTCTCTGCTTCTAGGTACACATGTAACTATAGCTACAGATATGCGTCGCCTATATTTTCCATATATACGCACTGAGCCATTCAAAGACTGCAGCGTCTTACTTAACCACTGTGTTATTTATAGAGCGCGGATACATAGCGTGACGTTTACGTATCGATTTGCTTCACGTCCGTTCAAATTATCATGTGCTGCTTCTTGTATTGTATTCTACAGGATAATCATAAGGTAACTTTCATATTTAAAATTTAAAAATGAAAGATATTTTAATTCTATAATTTCTAAATAGTTATAGAATTTTCAAATAGGAAAGTTACTTTATGACCACCCTGTATTATTTTCCATTTCTGTTTCCTTCAACATTTATCCCCATTAGACGGAAACTGCTTGTTTAAATTCTTTTCCGGCTCTACAGTACAATTTTAACTTTTACTCCTCATACCTATTTTTTAATATTGATCGTGAATTCAGATATTCGCTGTATTATAATAATAATATTAGTATCTAGTCGAAGTTTCACATGTATGTGCAAATCTTGTGTGAAACTGACAATGAGAGTACAGAGGAATGCCTTTGACATACGTAATTGGATTAAACTACTGGCAAAGTTCCGACGCAGAAGGATTTCTCTTATCAACAGCAATTAAGTGTAGAATTAGGAGTAACTGAGCTTTAGAAAAATCCAATTAAGGATTTATTTCAGTTATGTCAAAATTATAGAAAATTCTGAAATTTACAGAGATCGTAGCTCTGATCATCCCGAAAACACTTATGAAGTTTCTATTCGATGAACTGACTGGATCACAAGTTCTATAGCTCTGAGAAATTTAACATGCATTCTTATAAAAAATAGGCACATGGCTACATATGTTGTAAAGTACTGTCAAATTAACAGTACCATCATATAATATCGACCGAGTAGTTACTTATTAAATTAGTTAATAAAATTACGATTCGTGTCATTAATTGCAATACGCCCCCACCTTTCACGAGCGATTATCGCATAATTTTGCACTTTCTCGACCCATTTGGTCGTCGGCTGTCACAGAGTGAAAAACTAAAAGCGGATACATCTCTGAAATACGCGACTTGACACTATACAAGATATTTCTCTCTTTAAGACATAGTTGGTACAGCGAACCACATTCCGTTATTTCATATATATATTTGTGTTCTTATTATTCAATAAACCAACAAGGGTCCTTGGTGACAGCCTATAAAACATTCGATTGACATTATTTTAAAACCCTTGGTTTATCATCGATCGACTGAAACCGAAAAAGGATTCCCGATACTGGTGATGCTATATTTACCACATACAAGAACCGTTCGTTGACGAATCCTGGAGGACGAAAGTATTGCTTATCTGAAAATGATGAGAGATCCAGTGTGGCCGAAGTAACACATGGATCACGGATCAGCTGTGTGATACAGCACGGTGGTAAGACACGTATTTATTCTTAATTATATTTATTACGTCGTCATTCGTGTTGAACTATTATATCCGCTTTTTTTTGTGGATCGTAATTATATTGATTTATGAGAGGTATAAATTGAATGAATGATGCGTAAAATGCATATGTAATGTATGGAATATGCGTGATATTTTTTCTATGTATTTTTTTTTCAAAATGACCGTAAATGTAATACAGTGGAGACTCAATTAACCGGACTAATTGTTGTCGTAAGTCATTCGGATAATCGAAAATCCGGATAATCGTA
>JARQTH010000370.1:224957-272591 GCA_030142595.1 Trachelus iudaicus | reverse complement strand
GTAGTTTAATTTTTTCTTAAAATATTTGGTAATTGTCATTTGATGTAAACAAATTTTAGATTACAATTTTTAGATACCATTTTTTTTAAACTAGACTACAAAGATATTTGCTCGCGATTAACAATCCGGATAATCACAAATCCGTATAACCGAGGTCCGAATAATCGAGTCTCCACTGTATGTAGTATGATTTCTCGTTCGTGATTGAATTTTATATTGAACTTAAGCTTTGGACAATGGTAAATTGTTTTAGAATAAATTCGAATACGATGTATTGTTAAGCTGTTATTATTTAATAGTTAGGACATAAATGAAAACATTGAAATGTGGACGATAAAGGCGAAGAATTAAATACAAAAAAACTGTGTAAAAAATTTGGAAAAGTGCAAAAAATTTGCCTACTCTGGGAATTTTGTATTTATCTGACTGCTGAGACGTGGCAACGTTGCACTCTATGTCGCGTGGTGTACTATTCGATTTTCGTTATCATTGAAAAACCCGCCTACTATTTTTGGGCAAAGGCTAATCGGAAATTTGTAAGTACAGATTATTATGAATAGTATTTTTATTCTAATACTAATCTTTCTTTGTAATGATATTTATCATACGTCGGTGTTTCACGTACTCGTACACCCTAAAAGTTTCGATTCATTGTGAAAGTCAAGATGGATGAAAAATACCTGCACGGAGAACAGTGCACACCATTTTTATTAATTTCCAAAAATTCAGCAAATAATTGTCATATTTTCTTATTATCAACCGTCCTGCAAATTCGCAAGGTCCTTTAAATTGATGTAAAATTTGTATTTAACAATTGAAATCAGGGCAGAATCTCAGGTAGAACTTATTCTTTGGAAGTCATAAATATTTATAATTATGTAAAAATAGTGATTAAAAATGCCAAAAAGCATTTTATAAGGTGTAATAATATTGTTTTAATAATATTCTATGTTTACTCATTTTTTTAACATTTACAATGTTGTTATAATCAAGATTTTTCAAATTAGCATACTTCTGGCTGGCATTGTATACCTAAAGCATCCCTAATTTAGTATGCTTAAATCATCCTTAACATTAAACATACCGACAATTTTTTATAAACGTATTTTTGCTTTGAAACGGTCAAATGACCGGTCGATGGTACGTTTAGTGTTAATATTAGTATAATAGTAGAACTCGAACAAGTAAAAGAATTGCAACCAAACTTGCCCTCTGTTACCATTATCTTGTCTTATTATATAAATTACCCTTCGAAGACTCTACCTTACTAACCCTTCCTGAATCAGTTGCTTAGTTAATTGCGCTTTAATACCTTCACAGATACGGAGCCAATTATTGTAATTTCTAAAATCGCACAGGACGGCAAGATTCTGCGCGTCGCGGTCCCGGCACATTACAGACTCAGTACAATCCTGGAATAGATCTGACATAGGTAGTCCTAGTGCGAAGCGAGTCCTGTTTAGCCGTTGGTAGGCGTCAGCAGCAAAGTCCTCGGATTAGCGTGATAGGATCCTGGATGTCGCAATGACGCTCCATGGGTTCTGTGCTTCTGCGCCTAACTCTGGGGCCTATGCAAATTGCCTTTCCAAACCCGCATTAACGGATTTAAAAGCGATATACGCTTTACAGCGTGGGATCGCGAACTCCCACCTTGCCTGCGTCCCCGCCTGCCTGGCTGGAAGGCTTGCTGTCTCGAGCGACTATGTATTAGGATTCATCGCTCAACTTAGCGTGTCTAATTTATATAGGTTAGGATGTGCGCGAAAACGCGTATATTAAACTGTCCTAATCCGGCTGGGTGAGTTGCTCTGCATCTCGGCTTTACCCTAACAAACAATAAGTAATAATTAATATCATTCGTATAAATTTATCTCGATAATAATTAAATTGTATTAAAATTTTACTTCTATGCCTTTAATCTAATATACTTCAGTATTAATCTCGTTCGCTAAAACATGAAGGAAGCCTGCTTGAAGTTGATAATTTTAAGTAATACCAAGTAGAAATGGAAAAGAAGCTAATTTTCGACTAAGTGGGTATCTCAAATGAGAAATCGACGTTTTCTCCAAGTTCTTTAACGACTCCCTACGGATATGGGGGATCTCGGGAATATTCTGGAATACTCGAATTTTTCGCTGATGACGACGAATGAATTAAAGATAACGAGCCGAGTGTCGCCGCCTCTTTGGAAATAAAATTTTGACCATGTCTACTACATGGTAATGCATGTATTTATGCAGTACCCAGGTACATGCATGTATCTCGCCCTGGTGACGCATCCATTTTAAACTACTACATGCTCTCAAACTTCAATCCTGGTTACATTTCCCCCTATACATAATACATATATGAAAAAGACTACTGTATACGACATTTAAGTCGTAAAGCATAAGCTTCAACGCATTTTTGCGGAAATATTTTTCTACCTACTCCCCACATAGCACAGTATTGTATAATGTTCGAGAATCTTATAATTTCTCTAGCTAAAGCATCTAATTCTATTGAGTGTAAGGTTGCTGTACATGTATAAAGATTACGAAGTGCTTGAATTAACTAGCTTCTTTTTTTAACCTCTAAAATATTTTTCTACTGGGAAAGAGTAGAATTTTTTCTATTCCTATACGATACCTGGCTGAGAACGCCAGTATTAAACAAGATGGCTGGCCGAAACGCACAATGTAGAACACAAAGCGTATTAAATAACGGAACCATGTGAAAACTAAGCGTGCGGTGATTAGTGATAATTTGCTCCCGTAGTATTATTTTTCTATAATGAAATTTTCTTTATCGCATCGCAAAGGAAAGGCAAGTGAAAAATCTTGTGTGTACGTACATGGCTGTAAGTCTAAAACGAGCATACAAATTTGAATTATCATACGATTTCTCGGCCAAATAATGCGTCATCCTCAAATCATTGTTTATCTGGAATTCACAAATCGGGTCTATGGAAATTCGCGTTTCCGACAGCGATACTTGTTTACGCGATACTAGCGGCACTCTACGTGCCGTGGTAATTTTCTTTCCCAATACGAAGACCCTTTTCTTTGATGATGACGAGTTTTTCCGACATCTTTTCGTTATAATTAATTTATAGACAAAGAGAACAATGTTGTTGGAAGAAACGAATATTCCTAAGATAACGGAAAGTGCGTAATGTTAAGACAGAAGGAGCATTCCAATGAGAAGGGTACAGAAGACGATTCGAGATTGTTGTGGGGATGATGAAAATATATATCTATACGTTTTAAGAACAACTAGGTGATAAGAGCTTCTTTTGTTGATGATATGGCTGCTGGTTGGGAGGCTCGTCTGTTTACATTGTTTTATACATTTTGTGGTAGTGTTGCTTGCGCAGGCGTTGCCTTAAATTCGGAAAATATGGAATGTTTCATGGTTTTCGCTCCGAGGAGGAAACCTCGAGCGTCTTGAACAGTCAAGATCGCTCCTCGTAGGATGTTCGTGATGGATTCCCGTGGGTTTTTTGAATTTGGACTAACAACCATCTATGTCCTGGTACTTACCTAATGTAAATATGTTGGTCAATAATATTTCCAATAAATATACAATACAGTTACATCAGAACAAAAATATTATTTTAGGAAGACCCTTTGATTCAAGTTTCAATGTAAAAGTATAATTTGGTACTTAATATATTTATTACGAATAGAATATACTTGATCACGGTTAATCATTTGTTACCTTAAAAGTTTTGAAAACATTATCTACCACGTTTAAAATTATATTTACTTACTGGAGGTATGTATAATCAAGAGAAATGGTTGACCAACATGGAACAACGGAAGTGATCACTGCATCCGGAATTCCGTTGGCTTCACGTCGCTCTTCAGATAAATTCAATTAGACTGTTTACTCATTGGCCGTCAACAGGCTTATGCCCTTCGCTATGTCGAATGCCAATAATTATTCTGAGACTAACCGTAAGGAAGACCATTGCGAATTCCCTCCAAGAACCGTGTAACTCGATCAGGTGGCTGGTAATTCGTTTAGAGGTGCAGCCAACTTCACGGACTGCTACTGAAGGAGGTTCGGTACAAGTATAACCCTGTATCTATCCACTCTGCAGTTTTGACAATTTGTCAAAGAAATTTTGTGACGTTCCTCGTAGCCCGAAATTAGTATGTTTTGCTGGTACTTTAAAGTGAAATTCATACTTTTTTAATAAATGACTTAATAAACACTGCGGAATACAAAAGTGTCATCGAAGCTACAAATTCTGAAAAATTAATGATATTTCGAAGTACCCATATTTAAGAGTTCATACTTTTCTTTTTCAAAAGTTTATAACCTACAAATTTACGTTTTTACTCTCGTAAAGTGGTTACAATCTAAATTAATAAATGTAACTTTATTAAAATGATTAGGTAAATATTTGTTTTCGGATCCTATAAAATATATACGCATCTTCGCAGCTTCACCCTCAACTCCTGAAAAAGGTATAAACGTTAAAGACTACTCTGCAGTGCAAATGCAATTTGAAGTAAATATTTCTCTATAAGATATAAATTCTTGTATATACATATATCTAATATACAATATGCAAATCTTCTTGTACCGCTTCGATCATTGCATGCAATATTCTTTATGGGCTGTTATTCACTTTGTCATTCTGTCAACGGACGTAAGGCCATAAATTTGAAAAAGTTTGTAGAAGGTAAACAGAGTAGAGGATTAGTTACGTAGCCACGTATTATTGTATGCATGAAAGAGATACAGAAGATATGATGCAGAAAGACAGAGTCTCGTAAGGGTTGCAAGGGTTCTGGTATTACCATCTTAATAAACCTTAGTAATTAGTAGTATTATTGCACCTAGCAGAATCGCACGCACTTCGTCTAATCCGCATCTAAGAAGGTCACACGGTCTAGGTTTTGTTGCTGGTTAGTTTGTAATCTGTCATTGTGGCGGCCATTGTTCTACCGGTTCCGTTAGTGGAAGCAAAGTGCTCTGGAACCCGTGGAATTACGTTCCCCGTTATTATGCAATGAAAGGGTGGATACCTCTGAAGTTCGAGGTGCGTAACTCCTAAAGCCACCCTTCCTACCGCCCTCACGTTTTCTCCTTTCCCACAATTCCCGTACTGGTTGATACGTATCTAATCATTCCCATCAACTGGAGAATCCTTTATCTTCAATTCTCTTGTCTCTCATTCATCTAACGAATATCCATACTAATTTCACCTCGAATGATATCTCTCGAATATATTCCTATAGATACGTTGATTTACGTCACAGATTATACATTCTCACCGTTAAAACTCTGTGTCACTTCATCAAATTGTCACTGTAAAATTTATATCCATTTATTTACATTCTATCGCATATAAACAGTGCACGATGGTCGGGTTCACACCACGTGATGTGTACTATGAGATTTTTGTAACGCTCATGAAGGGACACATACGTATGGTATACACACATGTGTGTATATAAGCAAGAGGGAGTTGAATACATTTATCTTTAGGAAGTAAACACTTGGAAGATTCCGAGGGCGACATGCAGCTCGACTTAACGCGATCGATTTTCGCTCGAGTACACTCGACCAGTGTAAACCTACCTTAACCTGAAAGTGTGGATGTAGCTGGTAGAAGAGAAGAGCAGTGTTCCAACGCGGGCTGGTCCGGCTTGAACGGATTTCCCAGATATAACGTAGGATTTATGTGAGAGTCATTTTTCTGTCGCACCTTTATTCAATTTCTGCTTTCATTTTTTTCTCTTTAGCACTCTTATGTTTCTATTTTTACCACATTTTTTACGTCATTTCCCCCTATCCTCCTTTTCTCTCTCACACTTTCTTTCTATGTGAAAGACAGCTGAGAAAATTCTTTGATGTCCCTTTTTTTTCTTTCTCTTGTGATTTAAAGTAAATTCTGATACCGTAGTAAGCATCAGATTCAAGTTTTAAGTGGAGTGTGTCTTCCGTTGTGGATGCTGTTTTAATTGAACTGCAGCATGACGGCGCTCGACTCATCCTTTCAGCTGTTGCTCGTGCCTTATTTTTGGAGATTATAAACGCATTCTCTCATGACCTTCTTAATCAGTATAACTGTATATAGAGACAATTTCAAAATCGTCAGATTCACGTCGTTCTTGACATCGATTGTTTTATGTAAAATTCTAAAAAATACTTTCATTAATTGCAGTGTGCTTTTTTATATAATGTATAAAGCTTATGACGAATTGTTAAACCAATTGGGTTGTGTAAGAAAAATCAAATTTCTGTCTGTAATCTGTTCATTTTTTCTGGTTTGAATTTTGTCCCATTTTGATAATATTATTTTCGATGATATCTAATACACAATATGAACCGTGTTGTCTATGATATTGCATAATGTTCCAAGTCAAACCTGTTTGTCCGGATGCTTAAATCAAGCCGACGTTGCTCTCATATTGCTTTTAATCCATGTATATATTTTTTATATGTAATTCCAGTGCATTGTTCCACTATGCTATTTATGCAATCACGTTCCATCAATAGAAAATTGTTGAGGAGTTTTAGATGCAAGGCTTTAAAATCTCAGTCATATATGTACCATCTGCGGATATAAGCATCAATGTATGCTTGTCAAAACGAAGGCACGTAATTTGCATTACAGCAAGTATACAGATTAACCAATATAGTAGTATAGGCATAAAGTACCGTTCACGTTCATTACCTTGGATACCATTAGTTTCCATCAATTCTGAAAATCCCTTTAGCCGGGAATATTCATCCGGATTATCAAGAATAGTTCTTGATATGTTCAATACATCAATTTTCGTGTACCTTACTGATCATCGATTTAGCAGTTGAGTAGGCGAAAGAGAATAAACTCCATAAAAATGATGTAATTTTAATAATTAATTTAATTAAGTTAATTCCTCAATCTTTTTACAGGACGATATAATCTATCAACAAATTTTCCCTATTTTAATGATTATAAATATAAACTTTCTTGTTTTCTTACGTTACCCATGAAATTTGATTGATTTACGAGGGTAGGATGAAAAGTTTCCGGCTTCATAAAGAAAAACAACTTTTTTCGATTTTTTTTTGTCGTATTATTTTTAAACATAACCCCATCAAGACTAATACATTTTTCATAACGGTGCTCTAATGCAGTGATACCATTTTTATGGTCCGATTCATCAAGTTCTTCAAAATACTTATTTACAGCACTGATGACCTTTTCGTTGCTGTCAAATTGTTTACCTCCGAACCATTTTTTAAGATAAGAAACAGATAATAGTCGCTGGGGGCTAAATCTGGTGAATATGGTGGTTGGGGGAACAATTTGAACTTCAAGTCGTTGATTTTAGCTATCGCAACGACCGATGAATGGGCAGGTGCGTTGTCATGGTGGAACAATCGAGACGTTTTGTTCAGTAGGCTCTCAAATATACGTATACTAAGAGAGCAATCGACCTGAAAATTTATATACAAGCTAATGAGACATAGTCTTATAGAATACGAGCCAAAAATTAGACCTGCTGGTGTCATCTCTAGGTTAGGCTGAAAACTTTTGAGCCAACCCTCGTATATAAAATGTATTGTAACGTTAAAATTCTAATTCCACCCGGAGTTTGCAGGGATGGACGGTGTTACAAACAATGGGTAGAAAATCTCCAACAAATTATGTTTGTTCTGAGTCTACTAGGCAAGAGGAGAGCTGGGCGCAAAACTTTGAACGCCAAGTATATCGTCCCTGGCGAATATACCGATTCCTGCAAGTACCGGGTTACACAATATCGTTTGGCCTCTCTAAAACACCCTTCAAATACCCCTTTCAAATTATTCCCCGCACGGATGCAGTATTCCGAGAAGCTTAATTTCAGGAGACAGGGATGGTCCGATTCTCTAATTCCCACCCCTGGCGATGATCGCGGGGTCTCCTGCACGGCTCAAAGAACAGGCGACAAGAACACTAGAAATAAGAGCGTGTTCGAATTACCAAGTACGGAACATAAAATATATATTGTTTAAAAAATATATGGAATGAATTACATAATAGTAACGAGTTCCGCAACCGACAAAAATAATTTAACAATTATTTCGCCCCTGAAGCAGGCCCTCGTACTGGCGCTAAATTCTCAGTGATACCGCGACACGGAGAGAACGCGATAAATTAATGATAAAATAAAATAGATAAGATAAAATAAATAAATGACTTTGAACCGGAGCCTCGACGTAATAAAAAAATAATTAAACAAATAAATTAAGTTATCGACGCAACACAAAATTCGATATATTCTAAGTTACAGTATATAAGTTATACGTAGAAAGGTGTGCACACGGGTGGAACATAGAAAGTGGCGTTAAATAAGGAAGCTACGTAACTGTTACCCGTTCAAACCGAATTCCGCAACCGTGAGGACTCCAATAAGATTCCCTAGTAAATTATCGTGCAATTACTGCAGTGAAACTAAGGCGAACGTACAGAGTACAGGGTGAACGAGCAATGCAGTTTCATTCTACAAGGCACAAGTTCTCCAACCATAATTCCGTCGTTTCCCTGTGTTCATGGATACCAGGCGTATCCTAGCGGTTGGCAGCAATGAAATCGTTAGAACGCTAGATACTCTCAGTGTTTCAAGAGGAGAGAAGTCCTGTCGAAGTATTCGTGGTTAAGCCAATAATAGACGTATAAACAAGATCCTAGATGTCTCAGTGAAGTTCTATTGTGAACTAAAGTTAACAGGTACGTTGCTCGACAGTCGGGAAGTTTGCTAGAATTGTATATATTACAACAGCTTAATCTTAGCCTTTTGATATTCCACACAAGGGGATCGTACATGCTGGGGAACTTTTTAAATTTAATGGAAGCTCCACCATAGGACATTCTAAAAAGTTGTTAGGGATACACATATAGGCAGGCAGGTGGTTACCAAAAGGCACGTCCCTCGTGAGTGTTCCCAGTAAATTGGACGATCATAAACATGGCACAGCGTATAACGACTGTCACTAGAAGCGGCTCAATCGTTTTCCCATTGTTTCAGGAATTCAGCAATTTAATTAAGGGCCGGACAATGGCGAACGGTATTCCATAGAAATTGCTCTGTCGTTATACGTTCCTCCTTCATGTCGTTTCATGCTCGATTCGACGCTCCATTTCGCGTGAATTCTAATCAAGTTATAAAGAAATTCAAAAAAAAGTTTATTAGATTTCAAACAAAGTGTAATTCATTCGTTGGCATCCAACAAGCATTGAGTTTAACGATCGGGGAGCTATGGTTTCTACGCATTGGTCGAATTCGCTGAACACGGCCAATCTTATGTAGGAGCTAGGTAGTACCTATAGAGCGGCGTGCCACTGGTAAATAGTAAGAGACCTACTTCATCTCGGATTGGCCAGACGTTCTAAGCCCGCGTAGCACTTAATAGGATTCTCCTAGTTTCATTCGTAAGAGAGGAGAGAACAGAGTGGAGTATATCACGTGAGTCGTAAGTAACAACTCTCTTGAGAATCCATGAGATTACTGCCGGCTCCCTTTAGTACCAGGATTCAGTAGGGCATGTAGGTACTGTGCAGACGTGGTAACTGTAAGTGTGCGGCCGTGCAAGGTTATAACGATTATTCGTTAAATCGCGGAGGGCTTCGCCGGTACAGAGATGGTGCACGTTTCCTTTCATTACTGGGACGATATTCGATTAACCGGGTGTTAATAACCATATACGTAAGCGAAGCGGTAATGGCCAATTTCCGCAACGTGTAAATGTCGATTACACTTTAAACTAGGGGTGCTCAACCTCGATGAGAGGACCCCTCGAGTTGAGGGTAGTAAAGCGTGTAGTGACGGTGGGTTGAGATGGATACATGGGTGGGGTTGTTTAAGTAAAGGGTGACTTTGGTGAGGGTTGTATAAACCGGTGAGACCAAAGTATCCCCACGATACTCGCTCTATTAACCCTTGCGTGACGGTTTTATTTAGTTGCCTGCCTGGAAAGTGTGGCAGGTGTAGCCATGTGAAGATGGATTTTATTTGTTGATGCTTTTTCAAGTGGAAGTATTACTGTAACGGTTGACCAACTGACCAATCTAATTCCCTGTTGTAAGATGCTTTATTTTATACCGATAGAAGGGTAGAGAACGTCGAAAGGCACGCGTGAAACGTATGTCATTTTCTTTCGAAAAAGAAATTTGTCTCTGGCAGTAAAGTCTACGAAGAGAGAATTTTCCGGATGAGTTTTATGGGTGATTTAGTTCAGGCGTACGGGGATCACGTCCCATAACCCTCTAAGGTTATTCCCATAGTTATATCGTAACTCGCATACTTTACGCATAAACATTCTACGGGAGCGTTGCCATGATATTTCTCAGAAACTTTACTCTGATAGGATTCATTGGACTCTTGGAAAAATCGTAGTATTTGTGTTAAGGTACATCCACACCTGAAAATAAATGTGCAATATTTGCATAATTCAAAACAGCAAGAACTTGGAATTCGGTCATATTTTTAGACCCTATCGAAACTTGTAGGTTTCTATCAACACATTTCTGGAGAACTTTTCATATACAACGTTTTCTCGTTGTTCTGTGTGTGTGTGTGTTTTTTTTATAGTTTCTGACTGGTTTCCATTAGTTGCAGAGAACTGGGATAGAATGTCGAGTTTTCAATTGGCGCTGAAAGGAAATCCTAAAGGTGTCGCCAATAGTGCCACTACTGGGACTACTATATGGGAGTCTGTAACTGCATAGTTAATTACAGCAGAGGTCAAGGTGTCACCTAGATTTCAAGGAATTTTGGTAATGGAAGCCGATGTGGCAAACGATTAACCCTCTAAACGTATAATTCTCGAATTTCATTAATTTGAATCGCCTTCGCGGTTCTCGCGTCCGGACCCGATAGCACGGTTCTGGCCTGCGCGACGATGGCGAACTAAGTAATTAATTTGCAAAGGAAGTAAATTAATTACCGAAATCCTCCTTCGCATTTTAACTAGAACGGTCGCACCGTTTTTCCAATTTACCTTACTTAAATTTAACGAAAAGTAGATGTTAAAAAAGCGAAAATGAATTAAAAAAGTAAAATCCTCTAAAAGAATTATTGCCTTCGCTGTATATTTATGTACCTGGTAACTCAGCTAAAATTAGCCATATATCGTATAAGGAGAAAAAAGTATTAGCCATTGTCAACTAAATAATTTAGTCGAACAAAATGGAATTTAGGTAAATGAATTCGCGTTGCAAAAACCAACTGAAGTTGCCAATATATTATAGATTTAGTCGATTCAACCAAATATAATAATTGATAGGTTTTCTCATGAAAATAAATAATGTAGGTGTATTGTATAAATGAGCAGGTTTGAATAACTGCTAAAGCGAAATGTGAATAAAATAAATATTTAATTTCCAAGACTATACGTTTTTTATTCTAAAATAAAAATACAATCATCGATCCAAAACATGCTAGTTATACAAGATGAATTTATTAATCGAATCAAGCACATAGGTGGTTGAAATAAGCTCATTTGTCGAAAACACATTTAATTATGTCGAATGTACCAATTAAAACTGTTTTAACGGCTTTTCAGGTTTAATCAGTTTTACAAGTAAATAGAGAAACCATAGATCAAAATTTGATAAAATGTCAATAATTAACGTTACTTTTTTATTTATGACAATTGTTGATCTAATCTGTTTTCAGCTGGCATGCTAATATTTCAGACTAGCCATCCTATATCCTCACTACAGTCACAATAACCAAAATCTTCTACTTCTTCCCCTACCAGCTTTTTCCCTTAACTTTTAGATTACCAGACCCCTTTATACACGCACGAAAAGGGTTGCTAGACTTTCGTTACTTATTCAAATGAAGTTCATATTATTTAAAAATATTGAAAATTGGAAAAACTTTGGAAAAAATGCGACGATCTAAAGGTTAATGGGCAGGTGATAGCCTGATCAAAATCCTGTCAGCTTCACGGCTAACGTTAGTGAAAGTATCTCTACTAGATGGCGAAACATGATATTATATAATCAATGCGCAACTGGAGTTCATTCAAATGTACATATTAGAATGATCCTTTCTAGTAGCACACGTTTACACGAGTGTGCCAATGTAGAAGTCACATTTCATCGACGTCTTAATGTGTTATTGCCTTTTTGAATATGATCTGTCCAAAGTGCTGTCCACGTAAGGAAATACGTTAACAATCCATGATTGCATCTGACATTTCCAGTACTTTTCCTTAAAATGTGTTTTGCTCGCCAATTAACGTTAAGTAATAGACTTGTTAACGAGCAATCCATTGTTTATTTAATTCGAAAAGCTTCCTTAAGTATTTCTATTCATAATTGAAATGGAAAGCGAGTTGATTCTATCGAAAAGTCAAGTACGCTTAATTAAGTTAACGCTCTCTTGTATTATGAATACATAGCTTCTTCAATTCGAGTTTTCTTATGAGTCCTATTAGTTTCATAATAGAATTTACACGTTATTCGACGCTCTCTACGAATTTAATTCCTTCAAATAAATATTAAGCTACTTACAATTAGACAGTCTAGTATACTATTCTTGGTTTTGGCTTTATCTAATGTTCCAGATAATTAGATTCTACGACTAAAAATTCTAGCTTAAATTCTAAATTTAGTTGGTTACTCGACTTTTTTCTCAGTATACATATATACCACAATTGACTGGATGAATATCATTAGCAGTTCTCTACAGTACCTATATCCTACAATAATTAAAGTTAGTAAATTAAGCCGGTATCTTCTTGGATACAGCACTACACTGTTTAGCCATAACAACACGAGTTTGGTAATCGCACGGAACCTCAGGTAACGTTTGCCATCGGTGAGAAAGCATATATAGCTAACAGCTGCTAGTAAGTAGTTGGCAACACTTTCCCACAAGTTTAACCCAAATCGTTGATATAACATATATTTGTCCACGAATGCACGTATCCACCAACCTACCCATCTCACCTTCCTCTCTTGGTACAAGACAAGACTTGATTCTCATGCTATGGTTGGTTCGCTCTACTTCTGTTCCCTTACACCGAATCTCAGGTTCCCTTCTGGTTGGCTACATCTCGCAAGCCCGGAAGCTCACTCCTTTTACAGCCACTGCTTTAACGGGTAGTTCCAATCTGGATATTTACATACGAACTTATATCTGTTCAGTGTCGCTTCACTGCAACACCTTCGAAGCGCAGCGCAGTCCTTAACCTATCTACCTAGTAGATACCATCCTTGAGTATACCGTGAATATATGTAAAAGTACCTATATACATATACTTAAGCAGTGGTTCCACAAGTGTAATTTTTACCTGAAATAGGTTTTGAATTTCCTCAGTGCTTCTTTTGTCAGTCTGATATTTTTTAATAATTTCAACCGCTAGTCTGTACTGCTTTTATTTACCTCCTTCTCTGGTAGAAATTTTAAACGGGGGCGGACCGAGTTTCTGGTCTGTGGTTCCGGTTTGACATCGGGCGCTAACCAGGAAATCTGGTCGGGAAATCAGTTTAGGGTGTACGCTGTACAAGGCAGCATCAAGTCTGGAATCGTACCCAGATTTGACTGGTAATCTTAGTCAGATCTAGATCGGGCTGGTGCAGAAGAATAGTCACCACAGACCATGGTTGTATCGTGTATTCTTATGAAAAACATCATGAAGGGCAACTGAAGTAAGTTATTCCTGTTTATGAGATATAGATATTTGTTGACTTTAACCAAAATACTTGTGCAAGTTGTGTACGGTTAGATATCTTGATCTGATTCAAGCTGTTCAAAAAGCTTATTATAGCTGTTACGTTACGCTAACACAGTTTTATTATAGGCGTGTCACGTAACAGTTTTAGATGCACTTTAGCTGCTGGTTGATTGTTCACGTCCTGACGCTTAGAGGACATATTTTCTCACCTGGTTAAATTATAGACGGTTCCGCCTGACTAGGTCAGGTTTTCGGTGAGGACTGCCGTCTAGCTGCTAGTAGGCGACAAGGAACGTCCGGACCAGTTTCTACCAGGACTTTATGCACCGCTATGTGTTAAATATGATGTATCACATTCACTTCACGTTACATACCATTCGATAGGGTGTATGGCCCAATTATCAACCATGTACCAGTAATCGTCAGTATGTGCTTTGATTATAGCAAAATCTACAGTATTATAATACAACTGACGATTATTGGTACATGACCGATGACTGGACCATCCACTCTATGTAACTTCTCACTTTATCGATAAAATTTGTACAGTATATGTATACGTTAGATCGCAATGATATTATAAACAGCTATCGCATTGGGTATAATAAAAAATAATTGGCATCGCACCGCGCACTGCTCTTATTGCTAAATTCGCTTAACAATTATATTTTTTATATCTCCTCCATTAATGAATGTATAATTATCGTGCAATGTACCATATACATATACGAGGCCGAGAGTCAACTTTTCCCTACTGGTACGTAGAATACTTCGATATTTCATATTAAATATCTGTTTTTTCCTTCTGATCGTTGAGTGTAGAAAAATATTTGAAAACCGACTATCATTAATCTCATAGTTTTCATATCGCAATTGAAAAGTTTTTTCAATACCTGATTTTCGGGAATTTCACTATGCTAGTCAAGCCAGTCATTCAAGCAATTCAGATAAAAATAATGACCATCATAGTTTGGATCAGTTTTTCGTTGACGTACACTAAATAATATGATAATAATATAAATGATATTGTTTAGTACCATTTGTTTTAGTAGCTCTTTATTATATTATTTATCATGAGTATCCGAACTGGTTTAGCCTGCTCGGCCAATTACTACAAACATCGACTGAAATCGACAATAGTAATGTACAGTACGAGTAAAGTTGCGACAATGTGCTTCGCGTTCATGTTGCTTATTTACCTAGGTATACATATATATGTGGAAAGCGTGAGAAATGGATAAAAAAAGACGGGAAAACATTAATACTGATCGCTCGATGTAACCAAGAGAACGAAAGAGTTGACACATTATTAGCCTCGGTAATTCTGCTGTCATTTTTTCTCCTCTTGTTGCCATCTATTTTCCTTCTACCTTGCTTGTCCTATTGTTTATCTTCCAGGCGGAAGTGTTTCGATGCATTATTAAAGCTCATCGAGCGTTGCAACGAAGTTTGCTAATGTCGGTGCAAATAATTTCTAGTGAATCGTGTGATAGCACAAGAGTGACTACAGTCTAGAATGTTGTTTCAGGAGTCTAGTATGTAGATATGCCGGCTGAAGAAACAAGCACGCGATGCCGATACGTTATGCTGCTATACAGTTTAATGCACACTATATTTCCTTTTTGCATTTATCTATTATCTTATTTTCAATTAACAAGACTTTCTCGTTCTCGCCGCATGAATAATATATACAATGGGTACAATAATCGATGGACAGTGCTAACATTAATCACTATTACAGCCAGACACGTGACAAGCTACTTTCAACCTCATATAACCTGCATAAGGAGTAATGCTCACTTAAAGATGCGAGCTAACTTTTGGTAACAGAGTACATTTTTCTTTTGTACTTTGGTATTGTTACAATTTGTTGAACCGAAAAAAATGGTATGGCGAAGTCTGATAATGTTATCATTGAAAAAGAAAATGTTGACGGGATGTCCGCAATGTTACGTTTTTGGATTAAGTTAGGACGGAATAAGTCTGATGGACTAAGGTTGGGTTGACTTAAATGAAGATAATGCTTGTTAGGTTAGGTTGGGTTAAATTAGGTTAGGTTAAGAAGGCTCTTTCTCTGTGTTATATAGTGAACACAACCGTACACGTGTTCCCTTAAGATTTTAACCCCGTCTGGAGTAATAATACCAAACGCCCACAACAAAATGAAGAATTATATTCCAGCTGTACTACTCGGGACCATGTCTTTTATTAGAAGGAACCTCGCTGGTGGCTAACTTGACTCAAATTGAACTGTATCTGGGTTATTTAAGAGGCTCTGCCCAAATTGTTCATAAGCGTTTTTTTTGAGAATGAACAACTTGTATTTCCGCTTTCTTCTTAAGGGGCAATTCCTGTCCGGAGGCAAGAAAATTAACGCGTTAACGGATATTTTTCTTTTTAACTGTAACCCACATAGGCTTTAAACTTTTTTCAATCTATTAAGACACTCTTTGTGGTATGGGAACAGAGTTTGGTTATTGCATTTATATTTATGAAGTTCTTATAGGTGGCGCTGATCTCCGAAAGAGATGTCTCGATGGCGACAAGAATTGCAGCTCGTAGATTCAAACTTATTATTAATCTGTATGAATGTGGCTGTTGCAAGAACCTCAATAAGATTTCAATGACGAAAATTTTTCAGTTTAGGCGTTATAAATTGTCGGGAAATTTCATTTGCAATAGATACCTAACTTATAACTGCCCAACATTTAATAAATTTTTAACTTTTTCATTTAGTGCGGATACTTGCAATAGTCACACTATTAGAGATTAAGAATATTTTTAATTTCTTGTTTCAGATCAATCCACAAGTTGCAATTTTTGCTACCATCGAGATATTTGTTCCCGAAGGTAGCGAATTCAACGCCACCTATTAGAAAATGATAAACCTTTATGCAAAACAAATGTTTTCATATACTTAAAAAGTTTCTTACGAAATAACAGAAAGTTTCAAGCCTATATACGTTACACTTTAAACAAAAACATTTTTAACAAAGAATCCTCTAAATCGCCTTATTTCTCAGCTATTAAACAAGAATTACCTCTTAAGAAATCTTTTCGCATGTTGTTATAGCTATGTACGTATACTGAAAATGGTACGGGAGAGAGTTTGAGTTTCTGAACGTGTGCTTCCTGATGGACAAATCAATGAACTTTTATTTTTTGATTAATTTGATTGACGTCGTCGTCGAGGAGTCGAGATTCTCATCCCTAAGGAGAAATCCATTAATTCTTAGAGACAGATTTTTCGGGAATGGCATGTTTTCCAGAGTGTTTTGGGAAAGGAATAAAAAGCAAGAAATTGGACATGTATACCCTTTTACTCTTTTTTGTTATCCCCCTTTTGTCTCATTTCTATTTACGCCATCATCGATTTTCATTCCAATATATTCTCATGCTCTTTAAGTTTCTGCATTGACGATACATCAGTCTCTGTTGGAACTTTTATTCAGCGACTGTAATACGATAACAACTATGCATTGTTCGCCCTTAACAAAGGATTATACTGCGTTACGAGGAAACACGTGTTCGTTTTTACATTACATTGGTTAAACGTATGCCATTAGCTATTCCAGTTATTGTAGTGAACTCTTTAGCTGTACTATTTACCTGTAGCACAAAACGTACTTATTGTATTCTTTCTTCTTTTTTTTCCTTTTTTAAATTTTTCTCTTCTCTCTACTCATCAATTTCTTCTACTGTTTATCACGATCGGTCCGTTTTGATTAATGTGCTTTATCTCAGTAGTAAATCGGTTGGTGGCATCGTGGGACATTATGCTGGCTTTGCACGGCATCGTACTACGACACAGTATACGGTCGACGAGTCCCGGCGCCTCGTAATGCAGTAGCTATTTGCTCGAGGACGATGTGACGCGTTGACGTGACGCGATGAAATATAAAAGAAGGCTGGATTGTCCTGATAACAGTCCATCGGACAAACGAGGCCAAAGACACGCATAAATAACTGAGAGAAAAACTAACTAGGGGATGATTATAGAGAAGGCGTAGAAAGCGATGAAAAAAGTTATCGACTGTAAATAAGCATTTTCCACGTCTACTACATTTGCAAGCACCAAGTATTCTTCTGTGTATTGGGTCTTTTCGAAATTTGTATATTCGAAAACATGTTTCAGTATTCTATAATACATACCAGGGGTACCTTTTTTCATTCCCATTCATTGGGAAATACGTCTCGTTAGATACCGCGGTGCATTCATAAGAACATCCACAGCTTGGAGTATGCACGTTCAAGTGCACTCGAGTGATTATTAAATGCAATTGCGAGGAATTGGCATTATACGCGCATTTTCGAGTTTTGGCCGAGACCGAGGAGTTGAATGAACCATCGCGCTGTATATCGTACCCATTGCAAATTTCCAGTTAACGAGACTTTATTCAGCGAATATGAAAAGCTAGCGAGGATATAGAAAGGGCATGGATTAATGATAAAAATGAATGCAAAGTTAGTAGTAACCAATGTTGTATCTATTTCAATGGTATTTGAACAGTATCGATATGAGTAATACTACACAATATCCCAATAGTCGATTATATCAGTGCTAAACAATTTTCTATTATTTCGGAATATCTTATTCTATACATTTTTTCTTCTATCTTTAGTTAAATTTTTTTGCCCTTTTCCATTTCTGTTTTACTTCCTGCCACTTCAGATATAACGGATACTGCCTGTGGGATGTGATATCGATTGATATTGATTGTCGATTTGACCGGTACTTTATGAGATTATTAGCATCGGGCAATCGAGGGAGTCATTTCAATCCCAGCCCATTCTTGCGGTAGGCTATCGCCAGCATCGCGCCATTGTCACTTATTTATCATCGTGTGGCAAACAACGTGTCAACTTTTTTCTAGCGTGCTCTCTGGGAATTAAAGTAACTTTTTATTTAATCGCAGATCGACTCCTCTAGATTGCGTATACCACGGCGATTGATTTTAGTTATTTTCGAAGCAATAAAATGCATAATATACTTTGGTACCATAAATATAATGAAATATCAGTGGCATCCTAGAAGTGTTCTGGCGTGCTTTTGCCCAGTAGGCAATAATATATCATGCACTATACGTTATTTTTCAGGGATGAATAGTGCAGTATAATTAATACTTCAAATCCAATTGGTAAATGCATCTCTCGGTGGTGCATTCAATATTTATTACTAGTACAGTCATAGATATACATATAGTACCAAAATATATCTAGCACATTCTACTATATGCTGTGTCTAGTAGTCAGTAACAATGATAAATTGAATTGGCTTTTTTCGTGGTTATTGCACTCTTGGACGGAAGTGCCGGATACATTTTTCCGACATTTGACTCACTTCCTGTACCGTATAGACTATTCTCGTTCTGGCTACGTTTCAAGGATTCAATAGGAATGCATACCTCTATGAGCCCCGAAGGAATACCTTGCTACAATCCGTCCACGTTGTAGACTCTGTTCTGTTAACTGCAGTAAGCTCAAACTACATGTAAGCTGTTCTACTGGCTCCGTATAGACTCTGGTCTGGCGTTGACTAGGACATTACCACTGCAAGAGAGTCACGTAACTATTGTATAAAAAAAGTATTTCAATGCGTCACAAACAATGCTCGTAATTTTTGTGACATTTTAATGGGTTATAACAATATGTAGTACAAAATTTTGTGTTATATGTTTTTTTAATAGCCGAATGAAAATGATTAAACGAAATGTAACTTAATAAAATGTTATTTGAGAAGCAAACAGTAGTTGCGAGGAAACCTACATTTTATTGAATTCATTGAATTCTCTGGGGATAGTATTCAATAAAATCTACAAACAGAAGGAATATCATCAGAACGTATCCTGTGGGAATATAAGTGAAATATAATTTCCCATGGGAAGAACTCACCGTAGCTCGTTAGAGTTCATGGATGTTAATAAAGACTGGTGAGAATTGTCCCAAGGACATTTTCACCAGGTAGCCCGACACCGATCCGCGCCATTAAACGTTATCTAACGATTAGCGAACCAGCTAACCACTGACTCCTCGTGAACAAATTTACATCGACCGTGGCGATGATAACGCGATAATAGAAAGCAAAACGAAAGAATCATACCAGAAGTGAAAAACATGGCTGAGAAAAATAGGGAATTTTTAAATAGAATCGTAGAATGGATTCTAGTCAGAATTGGAAAATTGCTGGAACCAAAAGGGACTTAAGGCAGCAAGTAACCAGACGCGGAGAGCATAAGCAATTAAGATAGTTATTTGGTTATGAGACAAAAAGTTCACTGCGATGGTTGGAAAGGTAATTACCTTGATAACGGCTTACCTCGTTCCGGGTACGTCCAACGACGTCGGTGTCTGCCCTGCTGGTAACTCGCCTTGAGGAAATTACCGCTAAAAAAATGCATACCGCGGATGATTTGCGTAAATTCATTTGCACAACCTAAGATAAAGTGCGAGGGTGTGTTGTGTACGGGAAGCTTAACACGGGAAAATAGAATGTGTGATTTCCAGTATCCTCATGTTGGATTTTACATGGATGCAGCAATGTGCGAAACAATCGAATAATTTCTTTAAATAAACTATAATATAGACTATTTTCAGAAATATTCATTTCACGCATTAAATATGTAATCGTATTTTCTGTACTGGATTAACTACTTACAAAATTTATTATTTTGGATGGCTCTTTAGTTGTATCTATTATTACTTGATGTGTCCATGAAAGCCCTTTCGATGCTTATACTACATTCTTATACTGCCTTCCATTATTGGCACTGTAGGTAGTATGTACTATAGGATACGATATGCGTTTAGGAATAAGCTGCGGAACGTTTCGGTGCCTAATTAGTAATTAATTATAGTAATCTGCATATAGACCACTCCATTTGACTCGTAGGCATTGGGTTGTAAGCCTAAAGTAACCGTAAACCATGTATTGTAATCCATAATGTAATATATGGCTAATATGCTGTAAGTAGTCATATGCACGTATCACATGCGAGATTAGATAGAAAGTTACAGCCGATGAATAACAGAAGTTGAAGAGAGATTATTTATGATATAAAAATCTTTTCGAGATTTCGATCAGTTATGTCTGTTGCTAATCTTTGGACCTTTATTATTTATTGGTATGTTGATTCCATACTAGTTCTCTATTCGTATTTCTCTTTTGGTATTATACAAATATTTTTGTGCAAACATCATAACACTGCATCTTCATTATAAAGACATTAACGAGACTGGCCAAAGTGCAAACGACCATTTAATTCTCACAGAGTCAGACATTGTTAATCGTTTAGGGACATATTGCGGTATTCTATTTCAAAATGGCTACTTTATTCATAGCTGGAAAAATAAGTAAGGATTAGGTTCACTATGGGGAAATGCGGTATAGTCCTATGCAATTAGAGTATAAGTGCAAAATAAATTATTACAAATATAGAGCGTAAAATCTACATTGACAAATTAGAATTTAAGAAGAGGTAATGCGCTTTTAATATAACCAATTGAATAATTTTGAAATTATTTATGGTATAGTGAAGCAACAAAAGCATAGTTGCTCCATGATCATATTTCGTATTCTCTTCTTAAAGAAATAACCACATCTCTTATCTGACATCAGCCTACCACAGCCTATTTTATTAGTTACAACATTCTCTATAATATCCCCGCTATAGATTTATCGGTTAGAAATTCTTTATGGAATCCAAGTGTAAACAAACAGTGGAAAAAATCCAGTACGGTGAATCTGTAGAGAATCTTGTAACGAATAAACTATGGTAGATTATAATTGCATAAGAGATGTTGTTTTTTTAAATTGATGCAAAATATGAAACTGTACAACAATTTTGTTGTTTCACTATAAATAAATTCGGAGCTGCAACCGATGACATCGGAGAATTAATGAAGCATGCGTGATATATGCGTGATCGAAGGCATGAATGAAAAAGAGAAAACGATAGAAAGAAAAGAGCGAGAGGATGTGCTTTGAGTGCATGTGTGAGAATGGGAGTACGAGTAAGAGTCACTCCAGAATAGGAGGGCAAGGATTAAGCAGTACGAAGTGTAGTTTGAAGTAATAAATCGTGCTTTTTCCATTAGATTGTCATAATCCATCGGCTTTGATCCTCATTCTATAGAACTAATCATTTTTTTTATGATAAATACACTTTGTTTCTTCTCAAATTATGCTTCGCCGTTATCGATTTGATGCGTCACACTTCTGATAAGTTATTTATCATTTTTAATTTCATAGCACGGCATTGTACTGCTCTAACTTTCTAAAAGTACGACGAATTATAATCGGCTCTACTACTGACATCCAATTTACTATACACTCCGTGTTTACTTCAGTTTCAGCACTTGTCCTGAATTTTCTCGTGCAGCCCATATAATATTGAAGATTGAATAAGTAAATAAGGATGGATCTCTTATGGATTGGAAAATTCAACCGAGATATTTCATTGACGTGACGTAACATGAAATCACGACCAGAGACGAGACTAGGCAAACTTCAACGTCAGATCTAAATTCATCCGGCATTTATAGCCAATTACGGGGAAGGTTCTTAGTTAGCAGTTAACGTTCGGGCCTCGATTCGGCTTAATTAAAGCTCTCGGACGCAACGGTGTATCTAAGGTGGTGCTAGTGCATTTTCCATCATCGAATGGGACTCTCTATTAACTTGTTGAGAAACTTTTGCAGTAAGTTACCGTCAAGTTTCCATCAAGTTTATATCTTGGGAAGGAGCTCTCTTTAAAATTCTTGGTGAATTCGACTCTACTTTGAGAACCTAAGCCATTGGCTATTGACGACTTTCTTTTTAGATTTATGTGTAGTCACTTCTTGGTGTCCACTGCCTTTCCGCTATTCACCATATGAATTATTTACTGCTATCCAAGCGAACTGGATATTTCACGGAGCTGCGAAAATGCAGGAGAAAAGAAAAGAAAAGGAAAAATGAGTGGGAAATCACGTTATATAGTAGTGGGAATAAGAAGGTCGCATTTTAAGAAGCAAATAAAGGGATATTTACGAGGAGTTAACGGAGAAGTCAAGTCGGGTGAACGTGACTCCTCTGAGGGTTCAAGGGTCAGCCGAGAATCTATGATCTGGAAGCGTGGCTATGACTGACGTGCAGGGTTATAAATGGGACGGTTTTTCTCCCGCGGGATAGCCAAGGAACTCTTCTCGAAGATATCCTTGGATATTCCTAAAGGACCTTTGCCGAGGATGCTGGAAGGAAACGTAGATAAAAGCTCGTCCCTTGAGAAATCTACAATTAAATGTCGAAAGCAATATAAAAAGTCTACTTTCAAAAGTTACACTACTTTGTGCCTGTCCTAGAGTGTAATAATGCCGCAACAAAGTATTTCGCAAACTGTCTGCAACTAGCATTAGACTGATTGATAAACGCATACTGCAGCCAAGGTAAGCACATGTTGTATCTTAGCAGAAGGACTCTTGGTAACTTCGACACTTCCGACGGACTAATTGTGTTCATCCACAAGATAACAAATTATCTCGTGTATAACGAGGAATATAAGTACACATAATTAGTGCACTACACTGGAGGAATGCAATTAGCTGAAGCAATAATTGGCTTAAGAATTCTTTTAAAAGGGAATCAAAAGAAAAGCAGTTAGGATAATTTGATACGATCGTAAAAAACCAAAAATCTCGAGCGTAAATTGGAAACGCGTATTCGATGTTTCTTCGTAAAAGAGAAAAAAATTGAAAGTAAGAAATAGAGAAGAGGAGAAAAAATTACGCAATAAAAAGTAAAAGCAGTCAAGAGACTGAAGTTTTGAAATTTTATTCAAAAACCCATCCTGAGATAAAATCAATACAGGTTTAAAATCTGATGGGACAATCTCTGCATAGTCTTCCACCTTTTGGACCTCATCCCTTTGTGGATACCTCCAGTAAGATAAAATTGAGTCTTGGAAAGTATTAGCCGGATAAAAGGCAGCCGCTCTCGACGGATGAATGATCTTCGATTGAACCTAAGAACAGACTGGACCGGAACAGCCACATATTTTTCTGACGTGGCCATGAGTGTGCGCGAGTCGACAGCGCGTGCTATCAACTGCTGGGAAACTTTTTACATTATGTCAACTTACGCGCGAAATGGACTGGTCGCTCGAGAAACAGACGAAGATAAAGATAGGGTAGGCAGGCATGTTGATAGAGAACGGGAATGAGGGATCGAGAGAAAGAGTGAGAAGACGACTGAAGATGTATAAAAGGAAACTTCAGATAAAACAGAACAAGGAAGATATGGAATGAGATATGTACAGAGAAAACTGATACGTAACTGTATCCAGTTCGATGGACGTGATCTTATTCGTTATTTTTCCTTTCTTTTTTCTTTTTAAGGAAGTCTTATTTTACTTTCGCCTTCCATTTCTCCATCCGTCTGCTTTCATTCATTTTCTTCCTTGATATTTGACCTCCTACAATTCCAAAAAATAAGTAGTAACTCCTTCCTCAAATATGACTTCTTTCCATTTCAGTAGCATTATACAGCATAAATGTCACAGGCACTATGGGATCCGTATGCATAAATGTTCACGTCTATTTCTGTAAAAGGTTCCACTCGTTATCATAATTTTATTAGTGCTGATACGATGGAATTTCGCCAATGAACGGCAAAGCCAACGGGGCATGCTATTTTGAATATTATTGTTGTAACAGGGAATCGACATCTTCTTCTTTTACCTTTTTCTTTAGGTTCTCATTGTTAATAACAAAAAATATAAATTGTGTGCAAAATTTTTTCCCAAAACGTTTTAACGTAACCGCAAAACCATTTCACAAGATTCTGCTCAGATTAGTTCGAGTTCTCGCCGCAACGTTTCTCGCTCGATCGGGTTCAGTTTTTGCTGACTCGCTGACTCGCACCCAGATGATTATGCTGCGTCTCGAATACTCGACGCCCACCGAGAACACTTTACTTAATGCTCTCTACGAACTTGAAGGAAACTGATCGGGTTCGTGTTTTGTCGTTCCTACACTACTGTTTTTGTTACCTTGCTTGGGGACCCTCGAACTCATGAGATCATGTTTATGCATTAAACGTAGAGTCAACAACAAATAATAAATAGAGTGTCAACAGAAAAAACAGGATAACTTATGAGATTTGGTACAAGTGTTTCAGAACATCGGTCAGCTTTAAATTTAAAAAAAAGTTTCAAAAATGGTAATAAAAATTTATTTAAAAAAAACCTAAAGCGAATGAGTTCTCTTTGTTCTCGCCTTTTCCATTGGTTGCGCGATAACGCTCTCATTACAAAGTGCAGTAAAACGCGATTTTTTAAAACATTTTCACTAAGAATAAAGTTGGCGTTTATCGTCCTAATGGCACGAAATGAAAGAGTTAATTATTAAAAAATAAAAATAAAAAGCAAGAATAACCAATGAAGAAAAATAGAAAAAAAACTGTCAATAACATGCAAATCGGCAGCAATAAAGAAATTTATCGCAATAAAACTGGACGATGACGGTTATTGTCTTGCGGAACTTTAACGTGCCCATATTAAAGTGCAGTTTATTAAGTTCTTTCCTCTTGCTCTTGTTCACTTTTTTTATTCCCTTTCATTTTACTCGTCGCGTTTAACGACCGTCGACATATTCTTGCTAATCTGTTCTATTGTACTCTCGCCCGCGTAGTTTATGGCCACCGACGTGAAATTCATGGTTAGCCATAAGTACTGTTAGGGTGTAAAAGTTCTCATTCAGAGAAAGGGTGGGTATACTATAGATAGGTGGCGTCATTCGTATTAGGATTATCGGTACTAGTATTTTATCTGCATCCCTTTTAAGCAGCATTGCATATTCTTTAGATCCTAGAACAACAAGTCAATACAATTATCTTCACCATTCAAGAGATAATGGCAAATAGAATCAATCTTATAGAATTTTTTGAGTAAGCAATTGATGATACTTTAAAATAATAATTTGACTATAACTTTTAAACGATTTGGTAATGTAACAGTCAATTTTCTTGGATTTTTGCAAGTAACTCGCAAATGTTTACGGTTTTATTGAAATAAAGGGAGCCAGCGAGCTTTAGTTGTTACCTTGAAATAAATTTGAAGTAAGCGGAATGACGTTATCTTACCCAAGACAATGGAAGCACCCTTTCAATTTAATTTCGTTGAAATCTTCTCAAGAGGGTTGGTATAGATACTTACTTACCCTATTTCATGATCTAAAGTGGCTTTCATCACTCCTCCACTTCCCGAACTTCAAATATATTCGGTCAAACCGAGCGAGGCTCAAATAAGTACATTTATACATATATTTTCCTTTTTGCAAATTTATAACGATATATCTTTCTCATTTTTCTCATACATTTTACCAACATCTCAATTAATACATTGCAGTATAGGAACTGATATCGACAATTCACAAATAATGGAATGAAAGGTTTTTTCCACTTTATCTATCAAGAGATTCGGTCGAGTCTTGCGCCAAGTACAGGCAACCGACTGTACATACAACTCATGGCCCACTGAGACTTTTTACCCGAGTCTACTTTTGTACCTGTGTTTGGAATCAAATATCTTATGAACCGCTATATATCAGATAAACTTATTGATACCTTCATTATATAGAAATTTAGGGTTCTAAGTCGATTGCTATCAAGATCAATACGATTAGTATACCAGATCACATGGCGAGCGGGATGATTTCAGTTCCGTCGTCGTCTTTGCATCTCTATTTAATTTTCTACATAACAGATGGTGCTGGTTAAGAACGTGGTTGAGTCTTGCGCCAAGTAATAGGCAACCGGCGTTACAGACAAAGCGACGAAGTAAGTCATGTAATCAGAGCGTCATTAATGGCGTCCTGCTTGTTGACGCCGTCCGGTGAGGCAAGAGAAGAGAACGAGCGGAGACTATTTACATACGTCGGCCCGTGCGTGCAACGGAAATAGCACTACGGTGCGAGCGTAACGCCAAACCTTGCGAGGGCAATACTAGCGTCCTATTGCCGACTCGTGCGCACTAGTGCCGTACGAAAAGGACGCAACGAGCGACGCTTTGGCGTATCGCTCACACCATAACATCCTCTGTTGCGCGCACGACCTGAGGTGCGTAAATAATCCTGCCCACTCACCTCTCTTACCTTTACCGCACGATATGTATGTACAAGCTGGACATCATTAATAACGCTCAGTGTAATTGTGTTTCGAATCAAAGAATACAAAATATATTTATGGTGTCTTTGAATAAAACACAAAAAATATTGAAATCGCATCATAATGCCAAGTACATAAGTTACTACAAATCTGCCTATTATATGATCTAGCAATAGTTCATCATATTAATTGTATTTTCAAAATTTTCTATAACGTCTTCACTGCTCCTTTGTGCTATTATTGCGGATAATTATGATTTAATAGTCAAATAATAATTAATAACGCGTGCCTTACTCAAAATAAATGAGTCTTTAGTATACCTCCTGAAATTCAGTAACAGACGGTAAGAATGGTATCATGTCCCCCATATGCATCTAAATGCAACTATATATGAGCGATTCCATCAGACTTCAGCCGCCCGTATTATATTTGCTGTGCTACGTGGATTCGGTCGTTTTTATTTTGAACACGGATATCCCGGAGACGGTACATCGTATGAAAAAATTATAAAAAATGAAAGTTTTCGAAAAAAAAAGAAATGCACAAAATGTTTTTTCCTAACCAAAGCCCCATCGATATCGGTGTTACGGAATTTTTCAAATATTCCTTAGACTGAATACGAACACTAATTTTTGAATAATAAGAACACTAATTTTTGTTAAAAATCATGAACAAAAATAAGTAAATAAATTCTAATAAGTTTAAAGAAAAGTAATGCGCGCTTTAAGTTTATAACCTTAAAGACAGTCTCAACACTGAAAAATACAGAGAGATATTTTAATCAGAAAAAACAAAATTAGTGTTCTTATAAATTAAAAGAAAAGTTTTGACAAAAAACGGGTCGCATTTGCGTTAAATCGAATGCATCATAAAATACAGAAGAATATAGTCCGTTCGGATGAGATGATTTCCGTTGTTAAGAAAACTATACGATTCCGTATTACAGAGAATATTGCCAATCGGAAATGCAGTCCTATCCCATCGAACTAGCTTCCTACCCATATTCCTATGCAATATATATCATACGTATATGCCAAGTTATAAGAACACGATTGACATTAATATAGCCAGCAGGTATATAGACCAAACAAGATTCCCTTGGGAAACGTCAAGTGCCATCGGATGCGCGACATAACGAGAAACTCCATTCGTAATTCCCGGAAATTGCAGCGCTACTGAATTTCCTCGGTAACTCTAATTAGCCTGACCCTCCTTATCCCCTCCTGCCCCTTGTTAAGGTTCATCGTATGTTTATCCTCTCCGTAATCATTCGATGCATCCTCTTTTCGCTGCATCTGCTTTACTCTCCCATTTCTGTCTCATTGAGACTTAGCGTTGAGCTCGAATATATCATAGAAATATTTCTTTTCAGATTGACGGCAACAGTAATGCAAATAAATGATATGGCAAAAATATATATTTAATGAAAATTACAAGCTGTAACTTTTTTTTTTTTTGCAAATTCGTTCTTAATACCGTAGCGCGTAACATTTGCTACGTGACCGGAACGATACGAGGTCTTTATGATTCACGCTCATTGTTTTGAAATAAATAGAGTCAGTTACGGAAAGTATAGGAATTGAAAAATCTCGGATAATAGGGCAGAAGACACTGGACCCCCGAAGGTGCTTTACGTAATACAAAAAAGTCCTGACTTTTCATAAAAACTGTTAACAGCATCGGCCATGCTTTGAAACTGACTGTTAAAATCCGTTCTTCATTAAACGGTGTGCACACAGACTGGCGAAATAGCTGCGCCGTACCGGCAGTTTCAGCTGCTAAGCCGCAGCGAATTTCAGACACTGGTGTCCCCTACTTCAACCTTTACTGCGACTACCCTTCTGTGGCAACCACGATAATTTATGTAGCGTAATAGTGCGCACGCCCATTTAAAATAAAACGGAGACATATTTCATTTTAGCTGCTTTTTTAAATATACGGGGTGCAATGTGAAAGGCCAGGACTCCTGTAAATAATAAATAGTCCCAGGAAAGTAATCAAAGTTCTGTCAGGATTTTAACAAGGGAAATTTGATGCAGTACCCTGAATTGCTCTCAAAACATAATTCAAGGCGCTAATCCAATTGTCCTTGGCAATTTGAGGGGATTAACAAACACGATAACAATAAAAGGTAGTTATTACACCATCCTTATGATCAGGCTTATTTATTCCAAATCGAAAATAAAGTACTGGGTCTAAGGAATTTCTTTATGTTCAAAGCCACAAGATTATCTCTTCGAAGTATATTTTAATCGTAAATGTATTAACAATAAAGATTTTAGTATATTGATGGTAACAACAATAAAGAATCGACAGTACTTTTTCATCTAGTGTACAAGAGGAAGGGAAACCAATTTATTGAAAGGGAGAGAGAGAGAGAGGGGGGGGGAGAGGGGGGAGAGAGAGAGAATCGCATAAAAATTCGTCATGATAATTCCTCGGAATTCCAGGTTCCTGAAATCAGATAGATATGTAAGTACGTATATCTAACTCGCCAATGTCGTAACTGGACTTATCTGCTCGGCCATGGAGTCTTGAACAGGTAAGGTATACTTAGTATCCTTATCTGAGGCTCGTAAAGCCTGCTGCGTTCACCATCCTGCCCGTAGATTCGTTTCTTGGTAGGATTGTCGTTAAAAAAAGCATTTAACTTCGAAATCGTAAAGTCTGAATCTCTTTCGCGGATCGACACGAATAGAGGGATATGGGCCTGAAAAAGAAGAAATGAGACGAAAATGAGAAAATAGATAGAGTACCAATATATTATAATACAAAAACAGAAAGAAAAACCAAGCTGTATGTAGAATAATATATGTATGTAGCTCAATATACGAGACACGTAGGGCAAGTAGGTATAGGTAAGCAGTATTAGTATTCCATAGGTCAGTTATACACTAGATATATAAGATAGGTATGCAGAAACGTTAGGTGGCAGAAAGGCATAGAGAGATCGTTAAAAGCTCATTTCTAGTCTCCTCTTCATCCCTTGGCACTCTCAGGAACTTCAACCCCTTTTTGAAAGCTTCTTTTTCCCTCATTTTTCAATCGAGAATCTTGGCCCCTCGTCCCCCTCCAGATATCTATGCTTCATCCCTCACGTACCTTACAGTCCCGTGAAATCGATCCAGAACAGGGACAGGTTCCTGACATCTGCTCCATATTGAAAGACTCTTTTTCCAGCCTTACTTTTATTTCCTTCTTTTGGCATTTCTACTATATTCTTACTCTTTATTATATTAGGACGCAACGGGGCCCAACCACTCTCCTTTTTTCGGTATTATCTTTTTCTTAACACATATTCATCCAGTCATAATAAGAGAAAATGCAATAGCGACATATGAGAATTTTAACTTTCGAAGTATTAACTATCAGGTATAAGTTTACTATACATACTCGAGTAATGCTTAGAACAGAAAAAATTAGCTTATGTAGCTTCTGATGGGTATCGAGAAGGATTTTTCGATTTCAGTTAAAAATTCCTGAGAAGGTATATTCGCCTTCCCCCACACAGTTCTACCAGCAGCTATTTTGGAACCATTTGAATTAGTATTTTTTTCAAGTATCATTTGTCTGATAAACATTTCGTATTTGTTCCTTATGTATTCGTTTATCCGTAGTATTACGAGTAAATGAAATCAACATTTTTAAGTATTGCCTGACCAATGAAGTGGAAAGAGTAAACTTTTGTTAGAAATTTTTTTGTTTATCAATTATTTTATTACGATTCATTGCACTGAATGAAATGTAATTGTATTTAAAATAATGTGTTTCGTAAAAGTTCATTTCCAATTTGAGAATAAATAATTAGAAAATTGAAGTTAATTGTTCGGGTGAAGTTTGGTGACCTTCATTGGTGACATCGGACCAAATTTAATTATTGTATAAAAAAATATGAAGAAATATTAAAAAATTTCTCTCACTCTACTCAATAGACAACCGTCAACGACTTCCGCAAAAATGCACGAGAATCTTATGGAAACTCGTTTGAGAGAGGGGACGAGGAAGAAAGAGAAAAAGAGAGAATGTATAACGGCTACCAAGATTGGCTGTAGAATAAGGAGGATGGCTAATAAAAAATCTAGGGAACCTTAGAATAGATTATATCGGAACACTGAAGTGGATCTGCTGAGATGTCGTTCGCTTCGTCAAAATCTGCCAGAGTTACGCGCAGTTCTAGATATTCATTCGTAGTACCCATTTATATATATATATATATACTATACGTTCCTGAAATTCTATCTGAAGAGGGTGGCTTTGCCTACTAAGGGTTGAAAATGGACCGCAGTGATTTCGTCTTATCCGTTTCCAAACCATTGACCGCCCCACGACATTACTGAATAGAAACAACCCCCTCTGAAAACACACCCCAAGAAGACACTCACCTCTATGGAAAGTTTTCTTTATTTTTTTTTTTCACAAAGGAGGAACGTATCGTTGTTCTGTTTGGGGTATATTTCTTTCTGTGCAAACGGAAGAAGCTTACACGTACGCGCACACATGTATTTATCTGAGACTCCTATGGAATTCTTATTTTTAACCGAAGCAGGCAAATGCAGAGTGTGCAAAACAACAAATAAAATTCTCCAAAGTATCCAGGGGAGTTTAACGTTGTCGCAAAGGGATGAGGATCCGTACCTAGGCGAACAGAATTATTCCCGAGGTATTTATTTGCCGGAAGTATAAATTTAACATCGCCAGTGCATTTTGCGACCCGGCCAACTGCAGTTATGTATGCATTTATGCAGGTGCGCTGCGAATTAATAATTGTCTAGGGATTTATCGCGCGTTACGTTGCGTGTATTGCTGTATAGAGCTCCAGTTGTGTACGTAGCAGGGTATTGCATTTTTCAATCCTATATATTATACTACATCCTACATATCTATATACATATTATATCATCCCTTATCGTAATCCACATTAACGATACTTTAATTTTCTATGACAGTATCATTTCGTGCGTGTATGTATTCCTCTTTCCAAAACTATATTTCGTTTATATACTTTTATATATCGTAATCCACTCTTCTATCTCTTCAGTTGTTAATTCTCAGTTTAATTGTAGAGATCTTTCTAATATGTTTTAGCACTTGGTATTGGTTTTAATTACTACTATGCAAACTTGTTGTTCATGCTATATAAACGCATTCCTTTCGAATGGTTTATTTTGCTGGATAGGACCAGAAGTGCGACCCTCCGTTCCCTTTTTAACTCATTTTATTTGTTCCGTAAGTTATTTTTATATTATAATTTTTTTTGAAAGATATGAATATTTTATTGAAAACAAAAACGTATTTTCTGCGAAAATTCATTATATAAAAGACAACGAAAATAAAATTAACGGCGAAACTAACGGGGCCATTACTTTTTTCCATTACTCGTTAGTCATTTAATTTCTTTCATGCTCTTGTTTAAATGATTTTTCGTGAAAAACCATTTACTTTTTGTATTCCATGAAACCTTTAGATATTTCATTATCAGTGGGACAAGGCATTTGAAATGAAAAATGAGTATTAAATAACTTATGGAACAAATAAATAACTACGGTAAGTTGAAAAGTAATGAAAGGCTCGGAATTCTGGATATAACCAATATTCGTAATAAAAATCTCTAAGCCACTAGACAGTAGGTCACTCAAAGCCCAAACCAACAAGTACGTTGTAGATAGTACGTACCGTAGAAGTAGAGGCAGGACAAGCGGCCTTTCATGGGAAAACAAGGTGCTGGCAGTTTAATCAGTCGGGCAAACATTTGTGAATTCGGGGAACGATCGGCCAACGTGTATTCTCTTTGCTGTGAAAAGCCTGGAAATAGACTGATGAAAATTTCTATAATAACAATAAGGATAAGTTTCCGCGTGCTTTTGCATAAATTATGATTTGAACTTTCATAATCTTCTAGTGACACGAAAGCTTTTCGTGCTTCATTCTCGCGCTTGGTTAGCAACGATGGTAGAAATATCGAGGTCGACGTCGCTTGGACAATCCATTGAATATAGAGGCAAACACTTTGGCAGATTGCGGTTGCAACACTTAACTCACAAGATTTTCAAAGTGCCTCAGGGACTTCGCAAGCGTCGCTGCAGCTGAAGATATTCTATCGCCGCAGGACACGCACCTAATTGTTTCGTCCTTTGTTTTCACGAAAGTTTCCGCGCGACCCAGTTGCTAGGAAAGTTTACCCATTAGAATTGATTATTCCCTGTACGTTAAGTGCCGGAGTACAATTACTTTCTATTAAGAGAACTCCTTTTTGTCAATGAAGAAGAGAGCAGAAAATATCTAAAGGTATAACTTTTTTTTACCATGCAATTACAAGATATTGAATTAGATTCCAAGAGAATTCATTAATGCTCTGTTCTCCTTGTACCTTTCATGCAATTTTGATCATCGTTGAATTTAATATATGTAAACGTATTAAATGGTTCACCAGATTTTTTGCCAATTCCGAAATTTACTTGTGGTCCAATGGAATTCTGTGAACCTAATTTTCATGAAAATCCAGCGAATCGTATGAGGCAGTGAAATACCAAATGGTTTGAGCCATGTCATGCATTGGATCAATTTGATTAGACAGACCATGAGGGCATAATTGCAAAATCATTTTGGTTAGCCTGATTTGATATATAAATAGGTGGGACTACGGAACGTAGAACAGCATTAGCGTACTACTATCCTGAAGAAAAATAATATCTTGGGTTTGCTCCCGCCTGTAATTTCATTATACGGTTATTTCATGGGAAATGCACATTAAAGATATTTCTTAAAGATCAAATAGATAACCGAAATCTGTCTTAACAAATTTTCGACTATTTACTCATATACTTTACATTTATAAATTTCATGGGTGGATCTATATTGTCTAAAATAGCGGAAAATCATTATAGAATTAATTTTTAATCAATCATGAAAGGACCGTACCTTTTATTTTTTTTACGCTTGCAGCTTTTCTTTATTCTTTTACTGCCATACTAATTCTATAAAACCGTTAAATGATTAACGAGCGTTTGTCATGCGAGGGAAATGCACTTTTATTTCTCCACTGCTGTTCTTCTTGCGAACTCGCTGATCGATGCCAATTACACTGGACTAACAGGAGATTTCCGTTATTTTCCTTCACTAGGAATCCAAAAGGTAGAACTAAGCTACAATGATAAGAATTTACTTACGATAATTGTATAGTAGTTAATCGTAATAACGTAAACGTCAGCATATAACAGCAAACTGTATACTGGAATAACTTAGAATCAAATCTTTCAATTTGACTCACTCAATGAAATTCAGAAAACTTCACTTTTTACATAAAAAATGGTATTATAATTTTATTTAAAAATATCATATTTCTATGGACTTTAATTGGACTTCCACGTGACCTGAAAATTATTCTTTTGATGGACAGAGGTTAAATCGGTTTAAGAAAAACCGATTTCAAGGCGATTTTCTAGGAGACTCCAAATTCGTGTCACGTTTCCTTATTCATACGTGCATAAGCTGCGAGTCAGAGGATTGGACGAGGTCGTTGCTATTCTGCAGGTTCCTATCGATAGAAGTAACCCTGTAAAAATAACTTCTAGATACGGGCCTGAGGGTATTTGCCGAGCTGTTCATTGAACCGTTCGAAACCGACTGTATTTTACGGATTTTATGGATCGTTATTATATAGGTTTTGAGGAAGGATCTACTCAAATTTGAACAGTATACAGTGTTCATGATTCTAAGGATACTAGGAATGATGTGTATTTTATATTAGTCATCAGCACCCGCAGCGTATCCCTTGTTTGTTTTTATGATAAACGCCTTATATTTTTTGTCCCCTCCAGTGAAATATTTTGCGGTTAAAGCGATCTGCTTTATTGAACTCTTTTGATTTCTGTATTAAATATTAAGAAATTGGATTAACTATATCATTTGCGAAATTCCGTAATATTTCGACTATTTTTTTATATTATAGCTTTATAATATTTCATGATTTCAGTAATTTCATTCTAATTTCAACAAATATTAATATTATTATGACGACAGAGATGCTGAACGATATACTTTACCTCTACCTATATAAAATTCAAGTAAAATTAGCCCTATACAATTAAGCGAATACAGTGGAACATAAATAAATTATGATTAAAGTGGTACATACCATAATGCTACACACTGATGACAAATTGTGAAAATTATGCGTTTACTAAATTCATTAGTAACAATTTTCTAGCTATTTAAGACTGCTCACAGCATTCCAATGATAAGAAATTTTTTTTTCAGAAGACACCAATCTACCGGTCCACACGGTTACTGCCGAAGCTGGTAGTAACATATCCCTAGCTTGTCCCGGAGTCTCAGAGCATTCTCTGGTGGCAACGTTAGAGTGGCGAGTCAATGATAATCGAATCCTCGTCTACTCAACAAGCTCAACAACAGGATTCGATCCACATAATCACATAACGTTGTCGCCTTCGAATTACGCTCTCGTCTTTGATCCAGTGAAGTCATCCGATACCGGGGAGTACAAGTGTCTGGTTAACAACAGAAATATACCGGAAGCAGTAGTCAGATTGTTGGTTCAAGGTAAGTGTTCATGAAGGAGTACTAAGCACAAAAAAGTAGTAATTTTACATGCAAGGTTGCAAGAAATAATAATAACATTTTATTATCAGTTCAAAATTATGTTGCCCAATGTCACTATTATTGAGACATTAAAATGACCGACCATTACGTTACCGTTTAAACGAGCGTCGCGAGTAAATTAAAAATTAACTCTCACGTTGTATTCAGTTCGTTGGCAAGAATCCAGTAAACTGTGTGGGACAGGTGTATTTGTGTTCAGTGCTGCGGTCCATAATTCTCTGCTCTGAAGCACTGGGCTATCTTCACTTTGTGTTCTGCATGTTGCTACTCATGTTGCTCAGCCTATTCTCTCTTTCTCTTCCTCTCACTTTCCCATTCCGTCCTCTTTCTTGTTCTCTTTACATCTTTCTCATTCTGAGTTTCTGTCTCTTTTGCTCTGGTGCACACACATGCTGCAACGCAGTTCGACCCCGTGAACCATCACGCTTTCCATCACTGGCTTAGCCCAGTTACACCTATGCGGTTTATTAAATGCACTTTACTAATTTAGACGCTTTTTACAAGGACTAGATGTATGCTGTCTATTCATGATTCTCATCAAGGGTACAATTATGGCTTAAAAATAGTCGCATGCTATGTAGCTCTCGTTTGATTTAAATGGATCAATTAGGTCTAATTGCTATGACGCGATTACTTTGGTTAATTAATAATCGACAGTATTACTTTACGGACACAGCCGTGGTCAAGTAAACACTTTGCGATATCAAAAACTTCGGGTACTGCATTTTGAGACGTACAATTTTTTCATGAATTTATCAACAGTTTTTTCATGAAATTTAGCTAATAACAACGTTGTAACTTTAAGCATAGAATTTTTAATCCATCAAATTGATGGGCTGCATAAATCTAGTGTTAAATATTACATAGGATAGGTTGAGAAAAGGAAGTAAAAGTGTAGTGAAAAGGGTAAAATAAAAAGAATAACGAAGATGGAGTAATCGGTTTTGCCGTAGAACTTCAACATTGAATCGGGTGAATATATATAAATCCACGAGAGAGTGAGAATTATTTGCAATTTTGATGATTTTAAAAAACTTTTTGTTGAGCTGTGAACGAGCGAAAGCTCAGCTTAATTGTACATTAGCGGGACGGTTCGTAACTTCCTGGCCACTCAGCCGCAGCGAAACATTAAAAAGCTTCGAAAGTTGAAAACTAAGATTAATTAAACAGCTCTCCCACTACGTTGCTTATTGCTTAGCGCTGACTACCAGTACTGTGACTCCTTCTTTTACAAAGCAAAAACAGTTTGATACTTCAGCGAACGATCGCAGAGCTTTCGAAGTACACGAAAGTGAGTCAAGTGAAATTTTTCAGTCTTTTGAAAAATATAAGAAATTAATTAACAAATGTATAAAGTAGGTGGTGAACGTTAATCGACCAGGAGGTAGAGAAATTGTAACTTGGAAATGTCAGGTACGAGAATAATTTACGTTATCTTTTCAATATTCCATAATTGCTGAATTCGGACTGATAGTGGAACATCGAAAATTAATGAGAAACCCGTCAGACTGTCTATATTCAGTCAAGTTAAAATTTAGTCCTCAAAAGATTTTCGATAAAGATAATTATACGAATTCTCTTTTACGAGTAGATCGATAATATATCTACACTCACTCTAACTCATGTCTGACTTGCGTCCGTCTATTACTACTTTGGTCCAATGAAAAGTTCGAGAGCCAATTATAATACTTCATTACTTTTGAAACTAGTTCTGAAGGCACATGCCGGTAATGGGAGTAGCGTTTCCAAAAGCTTTCGCATAAGAATTTTACTACATGCCTTGATACTCTGTTAGTTTGGTTGGGTACTACGGTGCTACTTTACTAATAGAGGCCAAGTAAGAGTGGAGAAGTAATTCGAGCAAAATTATTGGTCCCTGATCGCAAGTTTAACAAAGCCAATTTGTGGCTCTTCGAAGTATCCTATGCAATGTGCAGGACTCGTATGAGGCTCGTATAGGTCATCTTGGCATTAAACTTATCAAGTAAAGTTACTAGTCTTGTAAGACAAGTAGGTATACGAACATACATACCTAGTCAGGTGCAAGGTAGGTAGATATACAAGGCTCAAATTTCTAGAGAAATTTCACTGGGTTCACAAGCTGGATAATTGCGTGGGCTGTGAAATTGCTTTACTTGAGCATCGAGCAGTCCCAGATGATTTCTTGTCTATGCAATTACAGCCTTTACCTGCTGGGAGACCTGTTGAACCCGTCTGGCCAGCTGCAAAATGAAGTTTAACTACACGTTTGGGCTGCAGTCTGCGAATCTATATATCACTTTGTACAGAACAGATATACATATATGAAGGTGTATGAGCGCAGTCGATGCACTTTCAAATCAATATATATAAGCTTGCTTTTCTCGCAGGATTATTGTGACAATATTTCACGTACCACCACATGAATCTGTAGTCGGTCCACGAATTCAATGTGGTTTTTTGAAAGTTGGGAAACAATGCAATCTTTAAGAAATCGCACTTGGAGTTCTATAACAACACAGAATTGCTTACTTAAATTAAAAAAAAAAAGTATTTCAGTGCAAACTATGCACATTCATACTTTGTAATAAATGTTCTATATAGAGCTACGTGTAGCTTGTTAGAAACTTCATTGTTTTCGATTTGTCAAAAAAAATTATCGACCTCGTGGATCGATTATGTCCAGTAGCAAATAAATGAATAATCTTCATATATATGCATTTAAAATAATGCTGTGACATCTTTCAAAGATTTTTATTGATAGTAACAGTATTCTATGGTTTCAAATTTTCTGATTTTTTTTTGGAAACTTTCTAGGTATAAGCTCAAGAGGTATCGAGATGAATAGCAACGTACAAAGTTTCAATTTCATATTCAACTTGTAACTGATTCATTGAAGTTTGCATACGCACTTTTAGTATACGTATGTGAATAGATACCTGTATAATCCATCCAACAATAGAATAGCAGCCACGAATTTTTTAAATGCATTTCTTATGTTCCTCGTATACTTAAATGCGAGGAAAACTTTGTCGAGTGCACTATCTGTCCCAGGAGGGAGATGCAATATCGATGCATTTGAGATTTTCTCAAATATTTAGGACATGGTATACTATGCTATTCTTGTACTGTAGTGCAGGCATGCCTGTATTGTATTGTATGTACGTCGGCACGAAATATATGGATTGCATAGTGATTCAAGTATATTGAACTGTGCGCTCAGTGAATTGAGTGTTAATAACCTGGAAATCAGATTTGCAAGTGAATCTTTGAGGCGATGAAACGTACCATGGAAGCCACAAAATATAATTTTTATATTTTTCACTGAGTCCTTTCTGTCACAGATGCACTTGATATGGGAAAAATGCATTCTTTCAGGGAATCCGCTAGGACAACGTTATCCGCGCTTACGGATGACAAATTCTATTTTGCAAAAAGCTTTCTGAAAATGGTCACAGTGGACAGTTGGGAAAAAGAAATACCCTGCTACTAACAATATAGTTACGAATAACAAATAGTGTTTGAATTGTGGAAATCGATAAAAAAATAAAATAGATACTATCTTTTGTTTTTGCAAAAGAATTATTATACCTGTAGGACTAATTATTTTAATTCTGTTTAATCCTGTAAGTTACATCAATGCCGAATCCATGGATTATGAAATATCATGAATACGTAAATCATAGAATTTTCCTTTTCAAAGAGGAAAATTTTTTCTGATAGTGGATAATTGCTCTGCGAAAGCAGTTTCAACCTGGTGGGATCCCTTTTCCGACAGGAAGCCAGCAAAACTTGATTCCTCGAATTTTCCCAGGAGTTTTCTCCACAACCCCTTTAGCTTCAACTTATCTTGCCCTCCTTCACCCCCAAGAACCCGCAAATTCCTCCTGAGATTCGTCAGGGGTGAACATCTTAACGGTCTTGCAGCGACTGGTAATGACTGGGCTCCCTCGAGGATCGTATTACTAGAGTAGTAAAATTTCAGAACCTGCCTGGACTCTCCTTCATTTTTATATACGTCCCTCTTATACACAATACTCGATGAATATTCGTGTTGAAAATCTGATATTAAATCTACTTTAACTTTTTAACTTTATTTTGCGAAAAATACTTTGTGTAAGGATAGTAAAGTTACATTTGTGCTTGAATTTAATCGCTTATCGTTCAGTCTTGTAGTCTATTTAACGAAAGAGTAGTCTTTGATCCTTGATGGGTCAAGTCAAACCATGCATAACGGAAAGTCACTCTTCTGCCTGCTTCAGTATACATATATATGTATAGCACTCGAATTCCCATATAGGTTCTTTACAATTGGCCTAGCTTTGAGTTATTATTGGGTGGCACACTTTAAATAACAATCCGATAATGACAATCATTACTGACTCAGCAATGGAAAAATGCTGAATGATATCTAGCGTCTCCTGCAATAGTAATCGACGATAGATCAGACGTAGCAAAGATTACTGATCCAGCTATCACAGTGATGGTTATGGAATGCTCATAAAAAAATGTTCTGTAAATATTACAGCAATATGAATAATTATTTATAACGGTCAATGCTGCATTATATGGAAAAATCCTAAAATAAATAGGAAAAATTTGAATACATTAATCTCATTCTAATTTTGAACACAGCATTTGTTATTGATATTGTATTTTGATTGTTTAACAATTTCGTATTTATTTTCATTATATTTCTATTTTATTATATTCGCGATAAAAGTGAATCAATATTGGCTTTTGTTTTTTACAGTGCTTCGAGGAGCAAAGTCTTGCTTTCCATGAAAAATTAGATGCTTATTGTATTGGCATAAAAGGTATTGGATCAGAAATGGCCAATTATTAGCAATCATAGGTCGGTAAAGTATTGGCCCTATCGTATCGTCTGACGAGTGCTATATGTGGGTTGAGCCTCTGGAAGAACTCGGTAATCAATAAAATAGAAATCTGTGTGGCAATTGGGAACGTTCGAAGCACGGAGCAATTCACGTAAATGACTTAATTTTAGTACATCACTCAATATAATTAACTGATATCATACCTTATTCTATGTTAATGGTTTTATATTATTATGATTATTATAAATATCATGGTTAATGGAGCAAATGTAACTCTGTCGTAGGTTGCAGCTCTGGGCGGCATCGTTTAAATTCACTGAAAATCGGACATGTTAGTTTCAGTTTGATAAATACGCAACGAGCGATTATATCTGCACATAGTATACGTGTCCTTAGCATATATATCTGCATACATAATATCGCATGTGTGACCACGATAATTTATCGATAATTAGTCCTCGCACGAGAACCGCGAAGTGCATCCTGCACGAAGTGCAACTATCGAGATTATCCCCTGCGAACGTAAGAATAGAATTTCCGAGAGTTCCAGAACATGTGGCTGACTAGCACACGTCTTTTACTCCTTTGAGTCCGGTAAGTACACTTCCACTGTTTTGGAATTTAGAAGCGTGAAAAAGCTATGTCCTTCCCTAATAATAGTTATCACAGATTTTACGGCATTTGAAGTATATAAAATTTGTATCCAAAATTCATTGAGCTATGTTTCTCTCGTTATAATATAAATAAAGTAGAAAGAGCATCCACGGGCCAGATAGTTCAATATATATATTTGATTATAATTTTTCTTCAGCGAAAATTTTTCTATTGCATCTAAACTATTAAGTAGCTACTTTGGCAGTTGATGGCTAGAAAATTCCACGAGGTACTATATACCGCTGTGAGTTATCCGCCCAGCAACCACCCTTGATTCTTTCTCTAGGGGGTGCAATTTGCGTTCGGGAAACTAGTTCAGTGCAAAACTTTCGAAGTTTACTCAAACTCTTCGGTCATACTTGGATAGTGGGATCCGTTCGTGCTTCATGGTTGTGCTATGCTCGTCCTTCTCACTTTTTTATTTCGTTCAGTTTCTTTTTTCTAGCAATGTCGAAGAAAAAAGAAGGTTGAAAGTAGAAGTGGCAGATGAATTTGGGGTGCAAATTCACTTGTCCAACCTCCTAACGTTTTATTTTGAAAATTGAGTTATCTCCATTGTTTGCCTTAAATATTTGCGCCTGATTTAAATTTACTTCGTGAGAGCGCATCTTTCATGAATCCCGGAAGTTTGAAGCGAGTGACAGTTGGATTTGATTCGTATGTCTAACATTGTTTCAAAAAATTTGTAAAATTCTTATAACCTGTCAGATACTAAACTTGGATCCTTTAGAGACTCTTATGTTTTCCTCCTTTATCCGATCTTCCTCGCTATCCTCTTTACTGTTACTTCACGCTACGATCTTCTTTTCTACACTTCCTCCAACCATCTTCAGGACTCGGAAGCTTTCGAAATTAGGAGGTGGTATTACTTTCAGTTTGTTCAAAAGTATCCTAGCTGAACTGGTGTCCCGATTGAATCGATTCCTTACCTTTTTCCTCTCTTTCTTCCCATCCTCTCTTAATCTTTTATTCTGATGTCAGATGGGTTGCTACATTTTCCAGTGAAAATCCACGTGGAAGTAGGACTCGTAAAAAATGGACGATAGAATATTTCCGAATGAGTAGTTGGTAATACTGCATTCCTTTATTCTCTTCCGAAAAGCCAGCTAATCAAGATTAGTAATATACCCAAAAGATGAATATATGTATATGTATACATGCTGTATGATGTGAAAATCTTTTGGATATGTATAGCATGCTTATATATGTACATATATGCTTAACAGGACCATTTATTTCGGACAAGGACACACCGGGACATTGATACATCGAAATTAATTGTTTACGAGCCACCTAAAACAATCCACCCTTCTAATGTCGCCAGAAAGACGTTTCCATCCCTATCCATAAGCTCCGCCCCTGTCTTGTTCATATCTCCTCAAAGTAACTTCCGGGTATACGTTCCTGCTATGCGTATCAGAGCCTCGTGTCCCTTGCACCACTTTAGCAAAGGGTCGTGCTCTTAATTAAGATCAGTACGGGATCGTTTTGCATGTTCGAATTGCTACTCGGTTGGCTTCCCGTACCGTGGTAATTTTACTGCGGCTACTGGTATATGTCTAGTAGTTCCAGGTATAAACAGCATCAATAAACACATCGTATTTAGAGATACGACGTGGAACGTTGCACGTCATATACGCGGCTATAGCATGTACACGATATCTAATGCATGCGTGATATGCACTCATATGTGATATCGTACGAGCAATGCAAAACAAGTTACGTTCTTTACTGGTAACCGATACCGGCGTTATATCAATCATTAAAATGAATATTTCTCAAATACTCGTTTTGCGCCTGAAGTCTATAGCTACATATATCGCGTGACATGTGTCCATATGTAGTAAAGTTCGTGTCACGAATGAAGCGTACAACGAATTTAGAAAGAGACGAGGATGGACAAAGGAAAAATGGATGAAGAATAGAAGAAAAATCGTACGACATTTTTCTTTTTTTTTCATTCCCACAGACACATGACACTTAGATGGGACAGATTGCCAGAAAAATTGAGACCATGCTTTTCCGAAAATTGAGAAGCAGCCCTTTGGTCTTCACTTACTTACCTTTTTTTACCCCATGCTATACTTCAATCGTATTTTAACCTTTTATCTTTTACATTTGCTTTCCTTTTTTCCTCCATTTTTTTATTGCACTAATTGTCGTCCTGCTTTTTCTTTGCCTAAGAAGTTTTTTGGAAATTGTTTGGAGTCACGATACTGTGAGGTATATATCCATAGAAGCAGCAACGATACAAATAAGTTTCTTACAGGTGTGCTTACTTTTGATCACGTTGCATTACTGTCAGGCTACCCTAATCTACCTACTACTACGTATCTATGGGTACGGAAGTTGTTGTCTATTCTCATTCCTTAGTGGTCGATTCTCACGTGCTTCTCGGCGCTAACGAGGATGAAACTTTCGTGATCTTGTAAAGGCAGTAGGACGCGGAAACGCGACCACTGCGAGGCCAGAACATTGTGGAAATACATCCAGTAGAGGGTGTTGGAGAGATTGCGGTAAAATGGAGTCCCGAAGGAAAGTTGAAATTTCCTTCCATAATTGTATTCACGGTCGAGGGAATTGTTCTTGTAACAGCTGGCGAACACGCGATACAATTATCGCCAGTGGAACTGGCATAAGAGAAATGTGAGATATACGGATATCCATTATGGTCTGGAATTGTCTAAAGGGGTATGGGACCATCTTGGTGCAACTCTCCTCACAGCCCCTGTACAGTGCCAATTTAACAAAGAATTCCCGTTAAGTATTAAAAGAGCAATACCTTAAATTGTAACATTGAGTGGCAAAGGAAATTCTTGAAATTTCAAAAATAGTATCAATCGTCGAAGGAGACTGTCCTTTGAGGATAAAGCGACAGAAAGCATTTAAACCAATGTGAATTTTATGATACCGGTCAGTTATTTTATTCAGTTTCAAGCTTATACCTCGACATATTTCATTTGACGGTTTAACGATAATGGCGACCGTGCTATGCATTGCTGTTGCGTAATCCTCAAAGGACACTGATCATTTTACTAAATGGATTAGTTGAATAGTACGCTGTTAGAATCGTGCTTAATAAAGCAAAAGACCTTTACGTTGCAATGCTTTACCCATACTGACCAATCTTTATGTATATCTAGATAGTCAGCATCGATATCATTAATATAAAATGGCAATGTTCCCGTTCCTTGAATAATTTTTATACGATTGAACAAAAAGTTGTGCGACGTTCCATTATCACTCTTATGAAGTCGGCTTTTTTTCCCCTTCATTTTCTTGCTTGACAGATCAGAAAGGAACTTCATCGGAATTGAATCTTTCCCACTTTCATCGCCATTATCATTTGGTATTCATCCTTCTTTGATTGTCAATTCATCAGCTGACTTCACTCGCCCGTTATCACTGCTTTTATGAAACGCGCTCCCTGTACTCTCATTAAACGTTTTTTCCCCCAAAGCGCCATGAATAAGCACGAGTTGTTTAAACACCAATTTTTTTTTTATTCATTCCCATTCATGTATACTCCTCCACACGTGAACAAGAGTTCGTGTACTTTTTTTTTGGACCGTCAAACAGTTTCATTCATATGCATGACGGAATATGGAAACGCCGGATACACTGGAGTAAAATCTCAAGCGTCTAACGAGCGACGATTATTCCTACTTAACAATGGTAGAAACCGATGATGTTGAGTTTTTTCAAATTTAATAGAAAACTATATTATAGAAACTACATTCTGTCGCACTTTTATAGATTTCAAGTAACAAGTAGGACACGACACTGTGACATACTAATTCATAGAAAGATTTAAATTTCTACTTTCGTTATATTTTATTTCTCAAGCAAGTGCAGGTGAGTCTAACTACACCCTGTTGTACTGCTATAGATGGTTATCTATTTACCTATATTCCCAGCAGGAACCATACATGAATAGAGTGTATGTAATCTACCCTAGATTCCATGAACTAAAATCAGTCGCAGACGAGTCTGCAATGTAGACTAGGCGTAAATAGCATCTAATTCGGACTATCTGTATGCATTAATTGATGGCTATATATATTTGGCCCATGATATTTAATTTTGATGTTAATCGATAACACGACGCATGCTCTTTGTTTCTAAATATACAGTAAATAACGTTGCTATTGATAATTTTAGTTTACTCAATATCTGTGTAACCTTAATAGAATAATGCATTTATTTTTGATACTAGACAGCACGTAATACAATCTAAAAAAATTCTTCATGTTTCATCTGTCAAAATCGGAATCTCATGTCGCGACCCAACTGTAGATCAGAATTTAAAGACCAAAATCCTTATAAGAAAAGTTCATAGTAATTCCGAAGCCTTTATTGGGTGTTGGCGGAGGCCCTTGGCGACACCCTTCAGGAAAATTAACATCATTATCGAGGATCTACCCTGAATACGTGAGCGGTCGAACAAATGGTTGCCTCGCACGGCGGTGGCACAACCGAACTCGTTTATTAAGCCGTAATCGAATAGGGCTGCGAATACCCGAGGCGAGGAACGCGGAAGCGACCATGCGATAAGATATCCAAATGAACGGACAAAATTTTCACGTGATATCTAATGTCTTTCTAACGCGCGCGTTTTCGACTTAGCTAGTTACTTTAGATCGCTGGATTAAGTCCGACTATAAGACTAACAATAAGTATCACCTGTTTAATTACCTACTGAATTTTACTTTTTTTTATGTATGATTAATTACCGTTGGTATATTCATTAGATCTAATCGCTTTATGGAAATCTTTAATCCAACTTCCCCATGGTACCTGGTAATTTTTTTAGGAATAATTCATTATTTAATATACGATATCATTTTTTGATATACTTCTTAACAAAAATCTGAAAAATATTTGCGTATTCGCGAAAAATTTGTCACGCGTGCTTTTCTCTCCTTTTCCAGATTTCTCTTTCTTTTTCGTTTGTTTGCTCTAAATATTGCACAGAAAGTACATCAACTCTCAGGAGGTTAATGAACAAATTTCCAATTTCGAAAACATCAGTAGGGATACAGACACCAGGAAAGGTATCAAGAGAGAACAAGGGAGAAATAAAGAGAGAGAAACAAGGATAGAGAGAGAGAAAAGCAGGACGCGTAGTTAATCTTCCTGAAACGAACAATCGCCGTCCTGTTATCAGAGAGTCGATGTCATTTATCCTAGGCCCTTGTCTCGTCGTTCCCTCAGCAAGTTCTTTGAGCTACAGCCGTTTTCTTACCAAGAAAGACCAAGCTCGGCATCCAGGGGTTAGCCTTCGGACACCCCTCCTTTAGGAACTTGCTAATATTAGCAACGCGACGTCTTAGACTCATATTTAAAGCTGATTTACCATGAGGAAGCACATCAAAAAGACATTGAAGCTCTTCAAGAGAACTTTCTTGTCCCCGTATTTTTTTTTCCTGGATCCTCCTCCTAAGGGTCCATTGATTCCTTATAATACCAGGAAGCAGAACCGAGATCATAATGGTGTTCAGACTCTGAAAATATCCCGTCGGGAAATATTATTCGAAGCTTATAAAAAAAAATGCCCTGTTCGTATTAGTTGCATATGCAATGAACAAGACGGTTTGAGTAGAGAAAAGAGTCTGAGCTTCCGCCAAGTTTGAAAATAAAACCTTGTCATTGATTTTTTTGAGATTGGATACTAATAGGATAATGAAGCTATACTAAATATGTTTCTGACAAAGCAACATGTAATTCGATGTCCTTGAACTGAAGGTTGGAAAAGGATATTTCATACCGCGGAAAACGTTATATGGAAGACAGAAGGTCGTAGGGCGAACGAAATCCAGCCAGTAAAGCTGGAGACAGGAGGCGAAACAATTCCGGGGGTCGAGTGTAGTGGAGTAAGTGAGGCGACAGCATGACCCAGCTACCGACCCCGAAAGAATAAAGCTGGAAAAGGGATGCCTTTCAGTGGTGGCAAATAAAATTTCTCTCCTTCAGGACTAGCGCCGCCCCAGTGCTGTACTATTGCCAGCCAGGCTTTCAGTATTCGACTTGTAGTCAGTACCGTACATTCAGGGACCACCGGAGGTAGTGTTTAAAGTAACTGTAGGGAAGATTTTTAACGCAAATGCGACTGCATCTATGAAAAGAATTAAAAAGTTTGGAATTCCTGTAATTTCTGGTACCGTTGAAAATAATATTTGTATTCTGCGTTGAGATTTTGGACGACATTTTTTTATAAGGCATAGCGGTATGTACGCCCCTGGTGTTCCAGGCTCACCTTTCCAACATAAGGGATGAAATGGCAGAGGTAGCCTACATTTCCTTGATCCTATTTTCTCAGCTAGCTGGTGAATTCTGGGGGCAGTGAATTCGCGCTTATATAGCAAGCCGGCGCTGCGCGTCGCAGTGGGTGCCATCGCACAGCAGCCACCACCTTCCTGGGGATGAATTCAATTGTTTGGCGTCCTCCACGTTCACCGTATTTTCCGACCTTCCACTACCTACCATCTACCTACCCGCTCGCATTCCCCTTTTACAAGTTGGCTACCCGGCATTCAGTGATATCCACCACTTTTTAAGTTCTCCTTATCTGCCCTTAGAGCTATTTCTATTTTCGTCATTTCACCTTTACTTAATTTTTCTACTCCAATTACGTTTGACGACATTTTATACCTTCATCCTTTACCTCTTTTTTTATTACAGTGGAGACTCAATTAACCGGACTAATTGTTGTCGTAAGTAATTCGGATAATCGAAAATCCGGATAATTGAATG
>JARQTH010000370.1:208070-224857 GCA_030142595.1 Trachelus iudaicus | reverse complement strand
TATTTGCTCGCGATTGACAATCCGGATAATCACAAATCCGTATAACCGAGGTCCGGATAATCGAGTCTCCACTGTATTTTCTTCTACCCCTCTCCTTATATTATCTGCCCCGGTCAGTGTGCTGTATTACTTTCCAAAAACGCACTAAAAAATACGATGCATAAATTTTTTTACATTAATTTTACTGCAGAAAAACAATACATATTATTTATGTCATAATTATACAGAGTTATTCAGTCCAAACGCACCGCCTACAGTTGGTCTATTCATTTGATTTCTATCGTAGAATCAAGTACAGTCGGTGCACTTGTAATGAATAACCTTGTATATATTCCTAATTGTTATACCTACGATCATTCAAGGCAGAATTATTCCTGTAAGGAATAAACGCATAGCACGAGTTCACATGACAGGAATTCATGGCAAATTAATTAAAGTCTAATTTTGCTAGGTTCAACATATCCCTTTTGGGGCTCTAGTATTTATGAGCACCATCGATATTACTCCTACGAACTGTGATAACATATGCCAGCTCGCTCCATATCGTGTATACTATAGTATGCAGTATGTATTAGCATACGGCATAGTTCATAGACTATAGCGTTCTTAGTATGTTATAGTTTCCTACTGTACTAAGGTCAATAGTAAAATATTGTTTGTATAAATCTAGTTTCACAAATTAAACTGAGGTCGCGTAGAACGAAACACGTACCTTGTAATATTGGCGATTTATGAGAAATCCTTCTTGTCAGCTTAACGACAGAAATGCCGTCATTTCTCCATATACTATAACGAAATTATTATCCTATGTCCTCAATAAAAGTACCTAGAATATCTATCTATATATATGTGTGCCACAATGAACCTTTGTAAAAGGAGATTCTTTATTAAATTCCACATCAGAAAATTATTATGAAATATCCAACCTAGAATTCGTCGTTATTCATAACCCCATGAAATCACATAATCGCTTTAAAAATTAGGATGTAAAGCGGTTCGAAGGAAAATTGCTATTAAATTACATCCCCGTGTATGTTATTTCATTCAAATTAGGAAATTGGTCTCCTCCAGTCTAATATTACACGAGATAAGTCCCTTACAAGCAGACGTTATTTATTTTTCTTACTGATTGTGAGTGTAAAATGCGGAGAAACGTGAACTCTGCCGACTGGGTTTTCCAAATGATGACAATGGACTGGAAATAATAATACGATTTATTCAGGTATTCTTTTTTATTTTTTTTCTACGGTATTCTGTCTTTCTTAAAAGCTGGAATCAAGAGAAGCAGATACAGAAATTAAAAATAGATTTAAAAAAAACATCACCACAAGTGTCGCTCTAGGTATATTCCTATAATATCAACTATATAGCTGTATACCAAGGGTCTATGGAAGTAAGTATAGGTTTGTGTATAGTCAGACATATCGAACTCAGCGTTACATCCGTGTTGTCCAACAAACCGACCTGACTCACAGGGGCGTTAAAACTGAGTGATGTGCCAACCAGTCGTATAAAAGGAACGATCGTACGGCGACTTAGCACGCAAGCTAACCTCACGGGGCTAATGCTCGAGCTCTACAGGAAGCAACTCAGGTTACCGAGATAATGAAGCGTGCCCTGAAAAATGAAGGCGGACACCGATAACGCCGTTTCTACTGTTTCTTGATCTACTATTACCCAACAGTCATTTATCGGTTGGCTGAATCCAAATTGATCTTCCTTATTCCGTGTGAGTCATGAGCCATCAGGCTCTTTGATTATCTCCGAGCCATTTAGTCACTGATATTAATCAACAATAAAGATAATTAATCGGAATTTTTCACAATATTTTTATATTTACAATTTGGGTTCTTTTCTATCTCTTCAGAATTCAGTGGTATATTGTGAAAACAAAGGAAGAAAGGATGCCAACCAATCAGATTATTAGTTGATACAATTTTATTATAGATAAATGAACGGTTTCAAAAATCAAAGAAATAACTTAGTACAAAGTGATATTGCTATAAATATTACATGTATTTTCAGAATCGTATCTTACTACAAACACGTATAAGGACAATATGAAAAAGTTGATAGCTAACACAAAATTTACGCTGGCCGCGTTAAAGTATTACGTAAATGTAAAAAGTATTAAATTTTTGAGAGTAGAAATTTGCTGTCCATAGAAAAAGGTAAAGTTAAAAAAAGAATCGACAGGTCAAAAGAAATGTTGAGTATAAAAGATATAAGAAGCTAAAGAGAAAGCAAGAATAAAGTTATACTCCACTGTCCCTTTCACTTTTAACATTTAATCTGTATCCGCCCAACCTAACCTAACTTAACAGTAAGCCCATGTGAAGGAAAGTGGCAAGTTTTACGCTTTATCCCGTGTGATACGCCCAAGTCCTTGTGCCTCAGAGGAATAGAACGATATTTCAGTATCGACTAATGCGCGTCATCAGTTCCAGACTATCCTGAGGGACGTTTTCTTCTCGAGTAGAGTGCCAGAAGAGAAACCCGCATCCATGTCAGCCCCTTCGGTAACTTTTCTCTAATACAAATACAACATTTTGTCTAACTCTAGTGCGATTTTTTTACCAGGCTATACTTCTTATTATTGCCAAGATGGTTGATAATAGTAGCTGTGGTAGTACAGTCTGCTTTAACAGTTAATGAATATCTATAATTGCTATGCGAATAAGTCTACAGAACTTCCCGAACAAATAAAAGAATATTCCAAAAAGTCCGGGGATAAATTTTAAAAATATCGAAATTTACTATTCCGTTAATTATTGTATAAAATCAAAAGAAAAGAAAACGATTGAAAGTAAATCGTACCGACACAGGAGTAAGCGGTAAATTTCGTTAGAGTCGCAACATGGGGTTGTTGCTAGGTGCAATTTTTCTAGCATCTCCACGGTTCGTACGCAGAACAGTCCTTGAATAATGGATCCGTTCGTGAATCCATGAACCCCTTATTATCTACGGGGTGGTTTACTATACACCAAGCACGACAGCATAACAGGCGAGGGGGAAGAGTGTCGCAAGGGTGGAAGGACGTATGCCGTTTCTATGAAACTTTCCTGACTTCGGCGATCAAGGTGCGGAAGCGCTCTCATTGCATCGTGTCGCTTCCGACTAACCGCTCCAACGAGCTCTGCAATTAAGGTTCTTTTGTGAAGTTGAAAATCTGCCTTAGTCAGTCTATATCTACTTATATTTACCTATGTGCTTCGGATGGAGTTCCTACATATCTATCTGACCGCTCGGTGCTGCTACTACTACTGCTATATCTACTATTAATACTGGTATCTACTACCAGTCCCAGACAGTGCTGCTGCCTGCCATCAGAGTGCTCTTGGCGACGTCAAGAGAACTTGGAATTAATTGCTTTTGCCTCACTCTTGCCATGTTAATTTCTCCTGCTTCACGCCTGTTCAATCCCAGTAGAGAATTTAAATTAAGAAGTGAGAAGGATTAGGTATAAAGGGGTGTAGTCGTTACAGGTTATATTTATTTGTCCAGATCAAAAATTTATATTTGGAAAAAGTATATGGATCATATATGTACCGTACACGGTTTTTGATATATAAAAATCATATATAATTCATATATGTCCCGTATACGGTGTTCATAATTAAAATACATGATAATTATTGAATAGGTTGAAACGTACGTAAGAGGAATTTTCGTCCATTTCATACATTTTATTATAAACAGCGTAATACTACATTATGTATAATATACAAACAAAATTTTTATATTCTATGTCGAATATGTCAGTATTTTGTATACTATTACGAGAGAACGAATTCTTTATCCAATTACGGGAGATAAGTTCAATTGCGATTTTGATGCTGAAACTGAATTCGACGATTACCTGGCTCCTGTTCATAATACTATCGTACAAATGTAATTAAAGTATTACATATTGAAGGAAAAGTTATGAAACTTCATAATAAAATTAAGTTTATATTGTTAATAATATAGTGTTATGCTATTGATAATAAAATGTATAGGATGAACTAAAAATCTTCTCATGTTTCTACCTATTCAATATTTCTTATGTTTTATGTATTATTCTAACTATGAACACCGTATACGAGCCATATATGAATTATATATGGCTTGTATATGTATGTCCAAAACCGTGCAGATATGATCCATATATAATTTTTTCATTTTTTTAAAATTAAAGCAACTCGTACATTATAATTATTAATATTAGTTATTATCGGGGCAAATATTATGAAGTATGGAATGGATGACTGGTAGATCATTTTACATGATCCATATAAGATTCTGCACACATATGTCTAATGAAACGTTTTTGTAGATTTTGATGGTATAGTAGCAAACCAAATTAGTACCAATAAATGAATTCTTATAAGAAAATAAATAAAATTTTATTCTTCTTTCTTGCATTCTTTTGAATTTTTTAATATCTCCTTTCTTACGAACTCTTCGCGATACAGTTCTTACTGGTGCATACAATATGAAGTATGCAAAGTCAAATTGATCGGCTGTTTGCAACAGCATCTAGAATTTCCGTAGGGCGCCTCTGTCTGACTTATGCATGGATACTGACTTAATTTCTATTCTAAAGCGGGAACTCAATGAAACCCCATTACTATTTCAGAATAATCCTTAAGAATTCTTCAGGTGAGTATCAGGCTAAAGTTTTGTAATGAGCTTCACCGGCGCCCGGGATGCATTTAGTAATGGTCGTATCAACTTCGAAGATTCTGTAGCGAGAGAGAGATTGAAATAACAAAGAGAAAAAAATTTGAATGAAAGAATTCATAGAAAAATATAGCACGGCAAGAGAGTGGAATGAAAGAAAAGTTGAAAAAGTTGGAAATAAATCCGCCAACGCCTATCGGTATTTCCTTAGAAAATACCTCCATTTATATTTGATACGTAAACAGACAATTTAACTGTATATTCCTACGCTTATACTTGTTAGTATTCCTTTCAGCTTCCACTCTTGTTAGCTGTCCAAAATAAAGTTATTCGCTCGCAGATATTTTAAAAGTTAGGCCATATTTGTGAAAATTTTCCTTTGGAAAATCACGTTCAAATTCGAGCTTCCTTGTGTTTCAGCTATCGCTCATTAGATTGTACTCCATATTCCAGCACGGGACGACTATCCTTAAGCCAACCAAGTCCACCATTCTCGTGGACGATTCTTATAGAAAATTAACTTTGCCGACGTTAATCATTACTTTCCTGATGATTTCTTGATTTCCGTTTAGAAATTCTCGCAATTAGAGGATTCAAAGTCAGATTTAATCGGGCATTTCCCCTCTCTGAAATCCTGTCTCATCCATCGACAATAAGAAAGACAAAGAGGGGTTGCAGTGAGAATTCACTCCTTGGTCTGGAAATTGATTTATCCGCTTAGGAATTTGGCTCTGCGCGCCTGAAGAACTTTGTCTTCATTCTCTACTGTCTATTATAGAAGAGTACGAAACCAAGACAGATATAAAGATAAAAAAGAGACAGACTTGTGAGATGAGACAAAAAAAGAGAGGGTGACATAGAACCCGAAGGGGTTGGAAGGTACAGCATCTCAGATACAGAAGGGCTAATTAGATATGGTTCCCGATAATGAGAAAAGGGGTTTTCCTATTCCTGTCGTAGGTCGCACGAAAATGGATGCGAGTTGAACGCTGCATTAAACGTGGTGGGAATAATTCTGCTCCGAAAAAGGGGTGAAAGAAGTGAAATAAAAAGAAAGCGAGTGGAGAGAGAGAGAGAGAGAGAGAACCCTTTAGATTAAACGCCAGATTGTCCAGTTCGTTGTAGGTACTGCCACTAGCACCGACACTACCCCCGTCCACCCTCACCCCTAGAGAGTCTAGATGCGCTCGGCTTTTACTACTGGAAATGGAACCCCTGGAATTATAAATGTGCCAGCTAAAACGGACGGCCAGATAATTTCGTTTATTTATGCTTTCTACCCCCAACTAACCTCTGACCTCCACATTATTACTGTATAAGAATTAGTAGGTGATAAATTATTTAGTCTTATTGTTAATTCAAACAAAACAGTTATCAATTGAGCAGAAACAAAATAAATTTGAGAATTTCTTCTTTATCTTTTATTTTATATATTTATTATCGTTAATTGGATTCAGAAGTAATGAGTATAAAAAATTTAAAAAAATATTTATTATTATTACTATTATATTATTGATCATCAACAGCAGTACCGCAGTTGGTTATTTTCCGTATTGTAAATAATTCTATTATTACGTTGGGCAGTAAGTACATACATACAATAATCAAACTGATTACGCTTGACTATAAAATATTGATATCTCTGGCTATAAAGTATTAATAGTAACTATAACAACGTAGAATTCGTAAATCTCGTTCTCTGGGGTTCATATAATTTTCGAACATGATGTAGAGTGACATTCACTCGTGGACGTATTGACATAACTGCAATGATAGCAGACCATTTGCATCGTGAAGAATATTTACTTACTTTACTTTTGTAACTAACCGACCTCCCGCACTGACCATTTGAAAATCTTTGAAGCTGATAGTTTTTATTATACTAGGTGTGACAATGCTGTAGGTAAACTGCGGGGCTACTGTATGTGCACCTTCTGTTTATGTAGCCATTGCATAGTTACTACGTAGCGTATTAATTAGCGTATAATTGTAAGTATTAAGATAGCTGTTATACGGCATGGTGACTATTACCTTCAATAGTGAGTAATATTATAAAGTAAAGAAAACATTTGGATGTAGTTATTCCTTCAAATAATTTAATGCTGAACCTTAAGAGTATCCCAAGTACAAAATTTGTTTACTATTATAAAATAGTAATCGTTAAAACGCTCATTTTTTAATCTCTTTTTTTATCTCTCTGTCTGACTGTTAACTAATCAGCAAATTCTACAGATAAAATTTGAACTGTCAATACTGAGGTGAACAAGAATTCATAACACTGATAAAGACTCGTAAATTCTACAAAATTTCTAAACTCTGTTTTGCATCTTATTGTTCTGCGATCGTATCAAATAGTCAACGTTTTAAAATTCTAAAAAAATGTATCAAGTATTGTTGGCGTGTATATACGGCGAGACTCGGTTATGTCGAATTTCATCATACATAGAAGAAACAAAGACTACCTATTACATAGGAAGACATAGCAGACAGGGAACCCGAGGACATTGGACGATCAGTGAAGTTCAACGGCAAGGAATATATGGAATACTTAAATAGGCGACCATTCCGAGTCCATGCAAATGGCAAGAAATGTATTTCTCTCGTTTCTCTTTATTGCAACAATTTACGGTGAATTTTGGATGTATCAGGCATGTTAAATAATTCGTCTATCAACAAACTACAATAATTTTTCCCGAATACTCGGCAAATTTGGTATTGATGAATATTTAATAATTTTTTCCCGAAAGGTAATTTCCTTCAGTTTACTTCATAGTATACGTTGCATATTATACTGTGAATATTAGTCATGAGTATTGGAATTAATTAAAGTATTTTCAACGAGATCGAAATACTGCTTCACTTTTTAAAAAGCATTTAAAAGTTCTACGTTTCAAAGTTTCGTCGCGTCCCGCTATTTCCCGTTTGCCACTTAAACAGGTAGGCGCTGGATACTACTTTGAAAGTGGCTTAACTTGCTGCACGCTTTACCTACCCGCTGGCTGCTTTAATCTTTTTCTTTTTCTTGATTAATTAGCCGCCATTTTCTCTCTAGCAATCTCTTCCACTGCTGCGTGACTATTTAATTTTCTTAATTTTAGTTTCATATGTTTTTTTTCCCATTGCTGATTCCAAGCGCTGATAATTTTTTGACATATTGTCACCTGCATCCGTATGATATTCTTTACATTTTGCATGAGATAGCAGCTGTTACCGAAATGAATCCTGAAGCTCAGACTGAGCTGTCACTATCAACTGCGTGCTATACGAAGATTCGACAAAGCTATATAAGCAGTAGATGTTCAGTTCTCCCCTGTTCGTTCAAGGAAAATGTCGATAACCATACTCAACCTTACCACTCTTACTTCTTTTCTATGTTAATTATTAAAGAAGCTGTCGTCAGTGTAAAGTTTCATGGCGACGGGTTTTATCGATCCCTTCGTTGAATTCAAAAGTGCATACTGTGTTCTCTTTATGACGGATTCTTTACAGGACGATATTTGATGCTTCATTGCTTTTTTTGAAGATAATTTTTCTTTTTTCTTTCTATTCAAACGATGCGAGAGCAATTTACACGGATAGTAAACAAATTTTTGAATCTGACTTCCATTATTATAAATGGGATACCCACTCGTAATCAAGAGAAAAAGAAAACAAGGTTTTTCGATGACTCTCTAGGTTCTTTTACATTTGAAAAACCCCCAGTACTATTCCAGTGGAAAATGCCAGAAAGCCCGCAGACCGGAAAGAATTCTGATATCCCAAGAGTACATCAATGATGGTATGTGGCTGGAGAAAGTCTCGGGGATAGGCAGCTTCACTGTTGGGATTTCCTTAAATTACAGTATACACATAACTTGGAAAAAAAGAACCTTAAATATATCATTCTAGGAGAATTTTATTTGAACATTTTTTTAAAACCTTCAACAAATAACTTACAAACATAATAAATTTGAAAAACAACTTAAATGAATAGAAACGCTTGAAAACAATCTTTATGTACGAAAAATATACACCTTACATAAGAAATATATTGAAAAAAACGTGTTACTTTCTGAAAATACATATTAAAAAGAAAAGATAGACAAGTATACGTCATATCCGTACGTGAGGCGTGCCAGAACGTAAAAGGTAGAAAATTTTCGGACAAGTGTTGCTTATCTATTACGTAATGCGTCATCCCACAGACGAGCTGTAATGAACACGTCACTGCTCCTGATCCGTACGAGATGAGGGAAGAAGTATAGTAGCGTGTTACAGCAGGGGGTCACTGAATCGATGGGCGAGTTAAAGAAAAAGAAGTCGAACGAATTTACCCTGTTAGTATTCAATCCTTGTAAGTTATACTCACGAACCACACCCTCCCGGCACAATATGTATATGAAACGGCTAAAGCTTTAAGTTTCAACCCTCCCGGCCCCCGTTCCCTCCGTAGGGGGGTCTGGTTGAGCCACGGCGACCCCTGACTAAATTTCACGTTCCATAAAAGAAGTTGCGTATAGGAAGCGTCAATAATAAATGCGAACTGCTCGCAATGCTACACGTTGATACTGAACGACGAAGATGGAGAAGGAGTGGTAGAAAACAAGAAGCGAAGAAAAACAACTAAAACGTCAGTTCCTTAAAAGCGTTACGACTTCGGAAGCATTGTGGAAACTTGAAAAGTCCTTAAAGGGACGTGCTCGTGACATTTATCGGTTTTATGTTTCTAAGGGGGAAAAGAAAAAAAGAACAATGATATTCATTCTATATGTAAGAGTACGTATGTCGCACAGTTAGGTATACGTATGTCAGTACTTATGACTGTAAGAATGAGGGAAAAAGAGCTTAAAGCTCCCCCACGTACGTATTTGATAAATACGTATGAATGATATATTTGAAATTAGTATATCATTGATAGCGCAGTATTGTTTTAGTGATAAACGTACTCGATTCATCAGTTATAAGCAAAGCAGACGACTAAGCAAAAAGTGAAGCCAAAGGTTGAAGCAAGCAGCCGAGCAAAGGAAATAAGCACTGTTCAAGTACAGAAGCTCGTTTCCGTCGTATGTCGAGAGCTTTTCGCACCAGTAAGAGCTTAGCACATTGCTCTGCAAATATTCACGTGGAATTTAGCACTTTCCTCTTTAAAAACTCCACGCGATTCAATTCTGTAGTATACTGTATCTATACTACATACATGGCTCTCTACACATATGACAAGCACTGACGGAGCTTGAATGCGCTCATCCCACCATGCGTGTAGATACTTTGAATCCAAACTTTATACATATGTATACACATTACTGTGAGGGGATGGACAGAAATAAAAATAAAGGGGGCGGGTGCTTGGAGGGTCTAAAGGGCAGAGGATAGGTTAATATCTGCAAATAAATTGTAATCGACAACTGACCGACGGATAGAGGTTAAGTGGAGCACAATGGCTTCTTAGGATTCTAGCTCTGTATAGCTTTAAGGAATATTGACGCTAAGTGCTTGCGTATGTAACGCGGAAGTTATATAGGAGGCTTCCTGTTTTCATTTTTTACATCATTCTTTGCTTTCGCAAATCCTTTTAACGCCATTACATTTTATTCGCTTCTCCGTGCTTATGTCTTCTTTTTACCTTTGTATGGCACTTTTTAGACCACTCTTTTTATGGCCCATCTCTTTTTCGGATGCTGCTAATTCGCCTTTAGCGGTATTTGTATTTTCTTTTTTGTACCGAATGACTCGTGTAGGATGAACGATTGCCAACTAATTATGGTGGACAGCACTGTGGCATATAGGGGCTGGATGCCCCTGTGCCAATGTCAGCTCGACAGTGGCAACGCGTCCTGCAAAGCGTATCAAGGCACTGTAGATATCGCGGAGGCGGGGAGTCCTGTAACACCCCCGTTGCACCGGGGCTGCACCCGGCCAGAAATGAATAATGCAACGCATCACGTCAACCGAACCGCTGCACCCTGCAAATCTCATACCGCATCCGTGAGGTGTGGCTATTCTATATGCCTGTACGGTGCATGAGAGAAGGGGCACAGGGCTCTGGGCGTACCCCCTAGAGAAATACACCCTTGGTCCGGAGCAGCGTCCACACTGGAAAGCTAGAAGCGAGCCTGTTAAACCAGAAGAGTCTCTTGGGGGCAGCCTGCCACTGCAACTGTATAAAACACAGTTAAATCGTTAGGTATTGGCAGTAGCAGGCATGTTTTTTTTCACTACTTTACTGGACCGTGCAGTTACTCGAGGTACGCAGAAATGTTACGTTGAAAGGCAGCTTCAAAGAATTGGAGGTACTGACAGGCGACATTTTGTAACGTTTCTATGCGCGAATAGAGTGAAAGTGAAGGAAAGAGTAGTTTTCCTGGCGGAGCCACGTACAAAGATCCTAGTTGCCAGTCTGTCCATGAATAAGGGTTGGTGCTTTATGCACCTGACGTAATTCACCCCTCCGCTGCAATTCGAGGTATCCGATCTTTAGGGTAGTCTGCTACTACTACTACTACTGCTATTACTACTACTACTACCGCTACTACTACTATTATGGCTACTACTACTATTACTACTACTATCATTGCTCTACCGACAATCGACCAACATTATATTCACTATCTACCTCGTGCAGTATCTACCTCGTCACTCCCCAACCGACCCTTCTTTTTATTATACCTCTTCTACCCATTTACCTTCTATATCTTCTTCTACTTCTTCTCCTTCGATGCTTTTCTCAACTCCTTTGCAGTAGACACCTTCCCATCCCTGTCTACCTATACGTCTACGCACATAGCACCTACACCCAACTTGCACTCACTCACCTTCAACAGCAAGCCTTGTTTTCTCTCTCTTTACTGCTCGTGCTTAACCCTTTGTCCTTGCTTCTTACGGCATACATATTCATACGAACTTCCACATGAATAACACCCTCAGTTGCCGGCGACAAATATTGCATCTACAACGTCGGAACTTGTTACGAGTTGCTGTCTCGTAAATCGTGTGATCGAGGGGTCACACCTTATGTCGCGAAATGCAACAAAGAAGCACCCTATACCTACATTACTTGGAAGATATCCTTTTTCTGTGTGCAGCCCATCGTATTCCTCTTTCTTTTGCCGGGGATACAAATAGTGGGAAAAGTTTGTGACAATCTATGTAAGAAACTAGCACAGAAGTAACGTTCGTAGATAGCGAATAAATCTGAATTATATCCTGGTCGTCGAATCTTCTTGGGAATTGGAAATATATTCATAAATCTCCGTGCTTGGTATATCTGGCAGGTCAAATTTTGCCATGAGTAATTATTAAATTTTTGAGTAAACAGTCTTTAGATTCGTGCACATTCCACGCTTAACTGAGATCAAGTGGATCGATGAAGGATTGCGCGACTAAGCATTATAGGAAAGTGGATTGGTTTGGAGAAGATTGAGAAGTTCTTGGAAAAATCCCATAAGAGACGTTGAAAGGGATGAAAAGAATTAGATGAGGAGCTGTCGAGTGTTTCACCCTCTATACTTCTATGGTTAGGTTGGTAGAATGGATGGAGTTTTATATTGATTTTATTTTTTGCAATATACATAGTATATCTATTTATATGTATACCTACCTATCCCTTCCCACTCTCACAGTGTCTGTGCGTTAAGATCCATGAGACTATTGCTCCTTACTAAATCCTTTAGCATTCCGCTATAGCACCCTCCTGAAGATTTTACGTATTCACGCTTTGTTTTCTAATGGGATGGAGTTACCGTTCTTTCAGCTATAAAGTGAATTAAACAATGAAATTCCTTGACCGCATATTTAATATGTTTAGATACTGGAAACTATACGCGCCAATATTTCACCTATCCACGTAGGTTCTCAGGTACCAGGACTGTAAACATGTATCACCTACTCTGTATAGGGTGGCATATATTTACTAGATCCAAGTGCTTATTTACCTTCTTGCTTTCCGTCATGGCATTCTCAGCTAGCTTTATCTCTACGCTTCTGTTTAACATTCTCTGCTTTCTATATTTCCTATACTTGTTTCTCTATCTTTTCTGCTTTTCGGATTTTCTCAGACACCTTCTACTGTACGTTCATTTGCATTGCAATCTTTTCTTCTTCTTCTTCTGCTTCCTGTTCTTCTCGCACATGCGTAGCACACATCTCTCCATCTCTGTCTATTATACATGACTTGGACTCTTGAACCATTCCCATTACCACCTTTTTTACTCGTATCTATATATATATATATATATATATATATATATATATATACCTTTCTACTGCACCTAGAGCCAAGAAGCCCTTTTCCCCATTTTAATAGTTTCTTTTTCCGAACTACGAGAGCGTAAAAGATCCCTTTTGAATGAAACTGAGAGAATTGTCACGAGAAAGCTTGCGAATTCTCTATATTATCTAATACTATCTTTATTAGCTTTATGCAATTTTCAAAGCAGTAGAAATTTCACGTTTTTCACGCTGTAAAATTTCATTTATATTTTAAAGATTTTTCGCTGTAAACTCGGTTCCGTCATGAATAGGTTGCCTGGGAATGCCTCGATTAACTTTGGTAATTAATCGCTCGCTTGACTGACCTGTAATTGACGCAATTAGTAACTGTAGAGTGTAAATAAAACTAATACAAGTAAAACAGGAGTAATATGGATCCGGATATATGAAAGCTATTTTATTGTGATCATAGTGTAATCGTTACTATGTATTCCGAAAAACATTATGCACAAGATGAAAAAAAATACATTTTTTTAAATATCTTGCGAATGCACTAAAAGTATTTGAATTTTCTGCAACGTTTATAGTCAAATATACTGATGAATCGTATCAATATTTTAAAATGTTTAAAACCTATGTACATATTCATAATTTAATTACAGCAGAACAAAGTCGAAAAAAAGATGTATCACTCTGTGATTCGTACCGCTGGCTGATAGTATATGTTTGTGAACATTTGTGTCAGACAGAAATTTCTCGAAACCCAAAAATAAATCTCTTTTGATGGCTCAATCAAGCTGGCTAATAGAGATTGGAAAACTTCGCTCACTTTTATGAAATAATTCTGTTAAAGCTACGGCATGACAGCTGTCAAATCTGATTAGTATGTTTGAGATGAATGGTAGTATACACCTCTACATGTACATAGATAGGCAGTAGGTATTTTCACGGGAATATCTGTATAGTATATACTTGAGGACTGTGTGTCATTTGATGTTGGTTTAAGGGGAGTTTCTCTTTGCGGAGTGTAATAAATCTTATTTCTCTGCTTGCTTCCGTATTCCCCCTCCTGCATAACGCATATATATATATATCCGTGTGCTTCCCTATTCTCAATTTGGTATTACTCAGCCGCTTCCTCGCTGAGAATGGAGATACATTCGATTCGTTGAAACTTCTCATTGTTTCCAATGAGAAATACAAAAGATGATTTATCTTAAATTGTGACATTTTGGTTAATTCGATTTTTCAAAATGCCATAAATACTCATTAAATACGTAAACGCAAATGTGATACTGCGGTTGTAAAATACTTTGTATATTGTTGATTAGGATAGCTCACGATGTATAAATAATAAAATACTCTACCGACAGATGTTACCTGATACAGAATCTTTTAGTTGCGCGATGAATTTTTCAGATCAAGCTTTTTCACGTTCAGGTATAGTACAGTAAAAGGAAGTTCCTTTCTACGGTATTTTAACTTCCTCTGTTACTTTCTTTTGCTTTTTCTCCTTTTTTTTCGTATTTTACTCTGCTTCTCCCAGTCTGGTGAGCACTTTCGAGAAGGCTTCCTGTCACGAACTTCTCATACTCTTCTTTAAAACAATAAGGAGTCTCTAATATCTTTTCTTGGCACTTTTCAAAAACGTCACGAGCCGTCGAGTCCCCAGCGATTAAGCATGCCCCAAAAGGTGGTTTCACCTTTATACTTGTGCTGCACGCTTCACTCCCTATAGATCCAGCGTAATGAAACATTCAATTAAAAGCAGAGAAGAAATAGTCAAGTTTGTCTATTCAGAGGAGTAGGATCGATATTTTTCATTATTGACTTTCCAGCTTACAGCTGTATCGGAAGGAGTACCATTGCTTCAAGTTTTTTTATAATTCCCTTTGTTTATGAAAATCAAGAGAACATCTTTTATAGGTACCCCTACTTGAGCACCTCCTATAATCAAGTCGATATACAAAAGTTTGTTCCATTTAATTAATGAAATACCTTTTAAAGATACTCAGAGACTCAAGAAATACTTTCAAAGATTACTCAAAGGATCGTATGATAGCGACAAGTGGCTTCGCGTTGAAATTGAAAAGCTTCAGTCAAGAGCTACCATTATTTGCTCTTTCGCTAAAATCATATAATTCGTTATAATAGAAGGTTTAAGTATTTCCAGATACTGTGAGTTCACTTTCTTTCGCCACGAATAAAATATTCATTCACTGAGAAACCACCTGAAATTTCTTTCTGTATCCGCCGCGGCCAACAGTATGAGTCATAAATAACTGGTAGGGTAGTATCGCATCAAAAAAATTATCAGGAGTACCTGAGGGCGGTCTTATCACGATAATAAAATAGAAGCCTGAGTCTCTGACTAATTTCCTGAGAGTAATTTAAGATAATTCAAGGCGCAGTTAGGTGTCTTGCCTTGTGGCGCTGCGGCAGCGCCAAGACAAAAGTTTAAGTAGCTGGTGAACTTTTAAAGCATTCGACATAAACCGGAGTGGAGCGGCCTGACTAGACTTGGATGGAAGACACTGAAAAGAAGGAAGAAGAAGTAGAACGGAAATGGAAAAAAAAAGAGAAGCTACTATAAGGCGTACTATATGCAAGAGGATGGACAGAGAAAAAGTAGGAGCCAATAAAGAAGGAAGACAGCTCGAATGGTAGTAGTGGCAGTGATAGTAGGAGTAGTAGCAGTAGTAGTAGTAGTAGTTTGAAACTCACCAGCCGAAAGAAAGAGAATCCACGTAGTCGCAGGGAAAGCGGGAAGAATTTCCATACAATAATTAGATCTTTAAATTACGGTAATAAAAGAATATAATTACGCAAAGTAATTTTTTTATACCTTTTGCCTCTGAGAAACGAAAAGCGCCGCCAAGGGAAGGTAGAAGGAGGATTGGGGTGGCTAAAGAACGCTGCTGGGAGTTGGTTGGTTGGCTGGTTGCAAGAATGGTTAAGGGTGGTTTTGAGAGGATGAAATGACGCTGGTAAAAGGGACTCAGGACCTCGACATTGGACTTATTTCTTTTTCTATTTTAGCTGTAGTATATATTTTTTCTATGCTTCTTATCTGCTCTACAGCACACGCACCACCCCTTTGAGAATTACGAAAAGTAACATTCTCAGTATGGAAGCTCTTATTTTAGATTGGGATAGAAGCAACAGTATAGTTTTCGTATTTCCTAAAGGAATAAAGCTTTGTTCGCTTCACAAAACTCAATATCCTCAGATTCGGTTATGGTAGTTTCACCCGGAATTTCCGCAAATCGATTGTGGGATGCTTTCAACGCATTCGGAGCAATAGGATAAATTGTCAAATTAGTTTAACTAGTGTCAGTACTAATCAGATTTCGTCATCAGATTGAAATAGTTTAGGTCTTTTATTTAATTAAAACATTTAAAAGATTTTCAGACTTTTAACTTCGTTTCTCAGGTAGCCAAAGATTAACAGAGACATCATCTGAGAATTCAATCGTTATACCAAATATATTGTTTGATACTACGATAACGACAGAAAGAAATTTCCTGTAAAAAAAATGTCATTTTACCGAAGTAGTGACTTCGAGTAGGTCAAAAGTCAAAAGGTGGAAAGTGTACTTTTATATGATGAATATGACGAAAAAGGAAGCTGAGTAAATTACTAGTCAATGGAATTCATATACCACGATGAAGAATCAACATTGGCAGATTTTCTGTCTTTAATTTTTAAATAAGCCATTAGGTTCAACTTACATGTTTAAGGTTTGAGAAATTTACAATTTCAGTTAAACAATGTATGGTGCAAGTATTTAACTAGTTTATATATAGTACATGTAGAGCCATTTATATATACATATACAGGGTGTCCCAGAACTACTTTTGGACCGGAAAGTGGGCGATGGCTGGAGGTGCCCTGAGTACCCTCTCGCAAACCGTTTGCCAAAATTCGCAATAGTTTT
>JARQTH010000370.1:0-206704 GCA_030142595.1 Trachelus iudaicus | reverse complement strand
TTTGCGGGAGAGTACTCAGGGCACCTCCAGCCATCGCCCACTTTCCGGTCCAAAAGTAGTTCTGGGACACCCTGTATTTATTATTTATTCATTATTTAATCTATTTTTTGCACATGAGCATATTTACCCTAGGATTCACTGTATACTTGAATTGAATTGCTGGCTTTCAATAAGCTCATAATAAAACACTATCGAAATACATTTATTTATATCTGTAGATATATTGCATTTATACATGTAAATTTAATTCTAGATCCAGAATGTAGTAACGATCCAAAAGTGGTTCATAATATTTCAGAATATTTAGTACTTTGAATGCTTATGAGAAAACACGTGCATGGAGGACAATACGATTCCAAAGAGAACTAAATGAATCGTGCTCGTGCTGACAATGAGAACCCCTGATAGTGAAATGAAAAGAACTCGATTCTGGGACGTTTGGAGGGCGGGGGGGGGGGTGGAGGAGGGTTTGGTCCTGGAATATTATGAAGAAGGTGGTTTTGTAGAGGATATAGTGGTCTCCGTTGAATGTACGTGAAGGTTCTGGAGGTTGCGTCGGAATGGTAGGAAGATAGTATGAGAAGCCGGTGAGGGTTGGTAGGAATTGCAAGGAATGGAAAAGGCGTCATATCCGGTTCTGTGCACAGGCCAGACGTGATTGATATGCCTGCCGAGTACCGGTGAGGAAGCTCCAAAGAAATTGAAAGATGGAGAGTACCTACTGGAAGCTTCAAAGTGGAAATAAACGTGGGCACATTTATACCCAGACATGTTGATAACCACACAGACTTTCGGGAAATCTGAAAATGGAACAGCTTGATCCTCCAACAAGTTTTGCTATATGCATATTCTTCGTATGATTGAATTTCTACCAGTAGCAGTACCTACATATTGAGAATGTAACATTCGATTAGAAACACAATATACCGAGTAACTCAGCGAAACCAATCAACGTGCATAGCATACTTCAATATTACTACCTAGGCTAGCAATTTTATTATTCAGCATTTAAAAGTACATTTTGAATATAAAATTTAAACATCATGCAGTGTCTTACCCGCTATATGAATGGAAAACTGAAAAGACTTATGGAACAACTAAAAGTTGAATCTTGTATTAAGTAACTGAAAATAATAAAATATTCGAGATAACAGCTGTTAATAGCTTATATAAAAATTGGCCCCAAGAGCATTCGTGATAAAAAAATAGACCTTTCTCCCTGTCTGTCCCGTGTAGATGTGCGTACGACAGGACGTCATTCTATCTTGCAACGTGTGAACACTGGGATATCGGGGACACATGGGATCGAAGGTAAAATGTTATATTTGAGAGGTAGGTAGTATGGAAGAGAAAGAGAGAGAGAGAGCCAATCGTTAAAAGCAATACAATGGCAAGCCAGAAAAGGCCGTAAGAACTTTCCTGGGGATTGACGCGATTTTATTCAGCCGATTTCACGGCAATGTGGAAAAGAAAGGGCGAGATAGAGTGAGAAGGAGAGAAGGAGATAAAAATACGTGACTGTCACAATACGCTCACTTGAGTCCTTAAAACGTATTACAGTCAACTGCAGCATAGTATAGTACTCACTTCCCGTTTTTATCTAAATGGCTGGCAGATATGATCGATCCGCAATACAGTGTAACACTTTAGTCTCGCTTGGAATGTCCCCTAGTATATTCTACTTAATCGATGTAGACAGTAGTGAAATTCAGGTGCACGATCGTTAAATTAAAATAGTATCATTAATACAGGTAGGGTGTCTGGGAATGGGTCGTAAGATCAAGGACATTAGAAGAAACGTACCAAAAATATTTTCTTTAGTTAAGCATAGATTTAAAGGCAATGAACATATCAGCAGACATACGGTAGGTCCAACACGAGACCAATCTCCAGATAGTCTTTTTGCCTTGTCTAAAGTTTAGGGATAAGTATGGTTCTCCTTGATGAGGTGATTAAGTATAGTTTTTTTGGTTGAACGACGAAGAAGAGCCGTGTCAAGGACGGTAGAAAGAAGACTTAGTCGATAGTAAATTTATTTAATTTATTCCATCCCACTTAATTTGATTATTCGCTGTTCCTGCGGTAATATCCACATAAATATTTATTGATATAGTCGGTATGACAATATCCATATTTCTTTTCTTACGTTGAGTTAATTATGTATATTGACATATTTGAATAACGTTAATTTATGTCAATGCTTTATTACGTCTCGTTAAGGCGCGACATTGTAGATACAGCTTAATGAACTAGATAAAGACTCGTCTATTTTACATGGATTTTAATAGAGAGCAATTAGCGCTAACGCGTTCTCCCTTACGAACAATTGCGAAATTTTACTGGGACATTCGTTTATATACCTTAATACTTGAGGTTCTTCCAAGGACGGAATTACTTCTTCCTCTGAATAAACAAATGAAGTATGTCTTCGTAAAAAGAGAGGAAGAACAAATTAAACAGATTTACATATTAACGTCGAGTTTCAGCGTAATAGAGTTCTGTAAACATTCTCTCCATTATAGGGAGTTTAATATGATCCTTTTAATTTTTCTGTTGCAGGTATGTATGCAAGCTGAGATGTGTAGGTTATACATAATTCTATTGACGATATCCTTGAATCTGAAGGGGTAACATGAAGCCTGAAGCTTATCAGGTTGGTATTACATTTTTCATGGAATAACAAGTAGAAGAAAAATTACGTGGCAACGTGCACTTTGACAGGAAAGTAGCTTAGTCATGGATTTCATTGAGAGGATTTCGCGGACGAGCTTTATCCGCCGTTAAAATTATCGGCAAATCGCTTGCGCGCATGCGCGTATTTAATTACACTTTACTGTCTCGACGTGATCGAATCACTCATGGTGTAATAAGAATACTTCGCAAATTTTCACACCTGGTAAAAGATATTTGTTTTTTATCAGTAATGCGTAATAAGTATACAGGGTGTCCCATAACAGCTGCTGGAGCTTTTAAGAGTGGAAAGTAGAGGACATTTCGAATCAAAAGTTCCTCTGATTTTTTTTACGACGACTATTTACCAAATTATGAACAAATGAAGTCGACCAATCAAACGTTCTTAATTTGGTAAATAGCCATTGGGGAAAAAAAAGAAAGAGGAACTTTTGATTCGTAATAATCTTCGCTTTCCACCCTTGAAAGCTCCAAATGGTGTTACAGGACACTTATAGTACAGGAAAGTGATAATCGATTATAATATATTCATGGACATGCACATTTTTTATACACATCCTACCCATACTTTTTTCTGCCAGAAATAAAACTCTGTTCTTATGAATGTAAGTATAATATATTCCATTAGAGAGACATCAGAAAGGAAAATGCAATTCATATTTCATAAGTTAATTTTTAATATTGTGGCTGGTACGCCAAAGGGCGAAGAACGTAAGTGCACGTTTCCAGAATAGAAAGAAGGGGACGACGGAAGTATCAGTGTACGTTCTGTGGGCTTTTATTATCATTTACACTAGTTACTATATTGAGTCATGTTACTACCAATAATTTGCAAATAATCCGCTGCTTGCAAATAATCCGCCCTTGAAACAGAGAATGAAATGAAATACCCTCCAACTTCCCAAACTGCTGCGCCATCTACAATGTTTACCTCCAATCACTTGATACTGTCAACCAAGATAGCAGCAAATAGCTTCAAACTATCTACAGTCTGTTGTATAAATAATCGAATACTTTGGTAATTATTAATGCATTGTTTTGTATTTTAAATAATTATATTTGGAACGAGTTACAAAAATATTCGAACACTTGGCGTAAACGGAAAGTTAGTATGTACTATTTATCAATAAATATTAAATCACTACTTGGTTGGATAATCCGGGAATAATGAAGTAATATTAGCTCGTTCTCATAATAATTATTTATAACATAAAGCAATTAATATGCAATAGACCAAAGTGTCTGAATCTTTATAAGATAGACTGTATATATTTTATTATCAGCTCAATTTATAAAATGTATTTTCAAGAAGGTCCACTATTATTGCTCGTGTTGATATAACTACAGCAGACAATAATTCCCAATGGAAATTCAGCTCGTGGCGAATGACGACATGAACCAGGCACGTGAGTAGCATTTACTCTCCTGGTTTCTAATCTCATCATCGAAGTGTCTCCACATTTCACGACGTGTACTCATACAATATTTATACATATAAATATTTTCACAAATCGGCTTACATGCAAAAAGATACTGTTAGTAACATAACTGGGAAGGCAAAAATAATGAATTAGCACTGAGAGCCTCCACTTTGCTGGAAAAAGACACAAAATTTGTTCGATAAGGTAGGTGATTCGATATTCTAATTATTGTAGATACAAATTTTTCTTTCAGTAGTTTGCTATCCCGTTCGTTATATTACTGTTATGATTATTGCTCAGCTTGCATGATTCCCGCAAGACATAAATATTTTCTGCCCGTAATATTTCTATAAAAATTTGAAACCGTTACCAGAAGCAATAAGAGAGCTTTAGAAAGAACAGGATCTTGTCACAAGCTCATCCCCTCCACTATTTTTGTTATTTGACTGGCTGGATCGATAGGTGGATATATACGTTGTGGCTGCCTGCTGATTTCACTAATTTAATTTTCCGAAAGGTCGTGCAGCGAAAATTAATTCCAGCTTTAGGTTTAAGAGTAACAATGTACGGCAGGATTAATAATGGTGGCACGAGAAAACTTTCGAAAGTACCTACTTGCTTAGATTGTCTATATAAAAAGTACATGAGCCCATGGGATCGAGGATAAACCGATCCCTTCGAAAGCCTAATGAAAATTTCGCGCCATCCTCTCGGTATTCTAATACAAGGGAGACTGATGTCGATAGAAACACAAACAAATTATATCTTAATTACTTTATCAATGACCTTTACACAATTTTCTTGTGAAATTTTAGTTACTTGTTTTTAAAACAACATTGCAGATGATTAGACAATTATAATTCATTAGCTAACAGTAAATGGCAAATTCAATTATCTTATTTCATTTGACACCGTATTTCAACTGAGACCAATCTCCCCTACTGAATGAATATTATTTAGCTTATATATACTGGACCAAGATATAATAAAGATGTCTGGACAGCATAGTGAATTCTCATGTATTCTTCCTTTCTTTCATGGGTCATTTGTCACCGTAGTAGAAGGCGGAGTTAGCGTGAATGAAACGCACCCCGAAATTTCGTAGTACATTTGCTGTTTCAGCAGAACGCAGTATATTATGTATTGATGGGTGGAGAATGTTAAAGGAAAGAGCAAGAAGCGAAAAGTCCGATAGTGGAAGTATAGAGAGCGGATATGAAGGAGAAAAAAAATTGAAGAAATTCTACGAAAAATCAGGAAAAGATGAGAAACGAAAGAGGCGAGAGATAGATAGTGCCTAAAGCCTATCTCTAAAGTTGCCGGGCGGGACAGTAAATAAAGTGGCCTTGAATGGCCATTGTGAATGAACCATAAATAAGAATTGACCGAAGCTACGAATTCGGCCAGTCAGCGATTTTGTTACGAGAAAACCGTACGGGAAATGACGTATCTGTTAAAGTTAGAACGATCCTGGATTATTCCTTGAGAGGATACACCTTTCCTTTATTTTTTTTCATTTGTATCCTCATTCTTTCTGTCCACCTCATAATCCAGGACGTTTTCTTCTTGCTTGTATTCGCACATATCCTTTCTGGTATGCCATTTATTTTTTCCCCCATTTCTTTCTCTCGATGTACTTTCCTGTTTACATTTCTCGAGTTTGATACTTTTTCCATTTTTGGGTTTAGCGATAAATTTTGTACGGCCTATTTTCTCTCTCTCTCTCTCTCTTTCTTTCTCTCCAGGGTAATAAGTCAATTTTTACATCTACCTGAAAACGCAAGCGTAGACGCGAATATTGGCGTCGACGCGAAACCTTCGTTAACATTCCCAAAGGACACTAGACCCGGAGTCCCAGACTCATCCTACGAACGACTATGAATAATTCCGCAACATAAACGTCCATGCTCTGATTTTATTATATTTCTATATCCATGCACATATCAAGAGTATAACACAGTATGCATAAAGGACTCATCCAGTGAGATGCATTTAGCGTTGCACTAGTGCATGCTGGCCATTATTCAAGTGACCAGGAAAAGAACTTATTCTTCCCGCTTCAAATGAAAACTCGACTAAAAGTATATTTATTTACCGACATTACCAGGTACAGCATAAAATAACAGTTTGGGTATCAGCGTTCTTTACGGGTGAATCAAATGTCTGTTAGTGATACATTGCTTCTGAAGTACATATTTTATAATATCACAGCAGTATCGTAGATCATTCAATACAGTACAGTGTGTGTAATAGGTATATATCGCGTTCATATACACACATATATGTATATACTATATTACTGGGATCGGTCATTTTACTTGTACTTCGGTGACACTCATTATATAAATAGCCAAGATAGGTATAAAGTATATATATCACTTGCAAATTTCTATCGTGCACAGTATGCATAGTCTACGCTGTGTTATATAGTGGTGTGCAGTTATGGTCTTGTGGATTTTATTTGCTACTCGCTTATGAAAAATGACTTCAGAATTGCGCACGTAAGTGGCACTTACGTCATGGACCGCTTATGCTATCTTGGTATTTACGGGCGACCTGATACGATTTTTCGAATGCTTGAATGGGTTCTTGTGTTTTTTCTTATTTTTTTGTGTAGCACGTACACCTCCTACAGCGACAGACAATATTTCCGTGGCCAATGAGGAGAACACGAATTTGAAGAATTAACGCAAACGATAAGCAATCGAGTAATCAAAAATCCATAAATTCATATGACATAGCGTTTTTGGAAAGAAGCGACAAAAATTATATTTCGATTTAATTTGGACGAAACATGAATTTTTTCTTAATTTTTTCCTAATTCTTTGCCTTTTAAATAATTTTTGACACGATAAAAAATATATGGCTCTTGCTAGTAATTATGAAAAATTGATCCATACTGATGCTTTATTTCTTTTTAAAAAGGGTGTTATAATTACTATGTTTACCACACAAAAATCCAACAATAGGAAGGATTAAATACCTCACGTGTATCCGTATAGTGTGACGATTAATTGATAGATCATTTTTCAATTTTTTAAATATTCGACACTCGTTATGGTATCCATCACTATGTGTATACCGTTCGGAGCTTTATCCAATATTAGTGCTAATGGAAGCGATCGACAGTGTGTGGGAAAATTCGCCAACTCAACTATCAGCTACACACTTTTGTTTTCGTTAAATATCGTGGCACAGTGTGTTTTCAGAGAAGGGTGAAATTGCTACTACAGGGTGTGAAGGTTAAATTGGATAAAGGTTTACGATCAATTGCGACGGTTACAACCCCTGAGGCTTCGGATTAAACGGAATTCCCTTTCACTGGAGCAGTCAGTCTATGCGTATGAAACTCGTTGAAAAAGAAATAAAAATCTCTCTATTTCTACTTGCAACTTACCTTTAGTACTTGCTTGTTATTTTCTCTCCCTTCCCCCTCTCTCTCTTTCTTTGTCGTTTGGTACTCTTACCAATTTGCCCGAAAATTAATCTTGCCTTCTCATTCTTCCCGGAAGTGATAATAACCGTTTCGACCTTTCCGGCGTCGAGGCGGTAACAGGGTTTTCGTAGGGGGTGGATTCCGGGAAGGTTCGCGAAAATCGAGAATAAATTCAACCTCTACGTCTTTTCACTTTCTCTCTATCCGTAGTAGAAATGAAATCTGGGCACTGTGTAGCCGCTGTACAATTCCACTGAATTCAGAATGGCTGCTGTAGAATGTAATATTTGGGAATGTCTGATGGCGCAAAGTTTTCTCAGATATTGCTCGGATTGCCAATGATAAATATTTAAGGAATAATAGTTAGTCTTTATTGGTCTTAATCGAAGCCTCAGTTTGTTTTCTATTGTTCCATTAGATTAAACGGTATTAAAAAGTATTCACCCTCCCAATTCAATACCTTTAACTAATTTTAGGTTAGATCAGGCTAAAACTTCACTAAGTTACGTAATTACATTCACGATAAACAGATGGAGCTTTTTCACGCCGCTCGTAAAGATATCACCGGCGAGTGACCAGATTCAATCCGGAAACTGCTACAATATTTCCACTACGAATTCTTTACTTTTTTCATTATTGGGGGTACTTTTCACAGCAGCGAAGGTTGAATTGAGTCGTTGACTCACGATGTCTGTAGGAAAACTTATATCATCCTTTTAAAATGGCATCAAGCATCCGTTAAAAAGTTTATTTTATTGACAGTTACCGAAATACAGCTCTATACCGTGTTTCTCTCTTTTTCTTGTTGCTTTTAGATTTCGGTATGAATTCTATAGTGTAACTTTATAAAATTTAATAAATTTATTTTCCTCTCATTTGGAAGGTTATAGAGACAGTAAAGTGATTCAGAAAGTATTCAAAGATCTTTCGCGAAAGTAAATCGTGCTACGAATTCTCTGACGCCTGTGAAATTTCATGTTTTCACAGAATATTTCGAATTTGCCAAGACTAATTAAACATTAATTTGCCAAGATAACGAAGGTTGGAATGTCGGTACTGTCCTTTACGATTTCTCAACTTACTTTGTCATCGACCTTATACATTCTTCTGACTTTGAAATCTTTGGTTGGTATTTGTCCCTCTTTTATTTTATACTTTTAGTAATACTTGACATTTCAATACTATTCATGGTTGAAAGGCATCTTATGGGATGAGGTGACGCGCGAGACTGAATGACGCGCACGCCTACAAATGGACTTTATTTATTCAAATGGTATACTATACAGATATACTATATTCGGGTGTACTTCCGAAAAGCGCATACCGCCGATCGATCTGAAATTTTGTATAATAACGTATTTTGACCTTCTAATCACGAATATCGTAACGAAAATTGGCGCAAACGCTGTAAATTAACGCTCACACACACACACACACGCGTACGCACACACACACAGCAGAGAGGGTTTTGAGTTCTTAAAAATGTGGAAGTGACGCCCCACAGTTCCTGATCTCCGTTGTACACACACACACACACCCACACACACACACACACACACACACACACACACACACACACACACACACACCCTTTCTGGGGAAAGCTAAAATAATCTAAATCAGTTAGGAATGCGCTATTATGCATACCGAACGAAAAGAGGTTCTTCTTTGAATTTCATATTCAACATGGCGTTTGCGCCAATTTTCGTTATGATATTCGTGATTAGGAGGTCAAAATACGTTATTATACCAAATTTCAGATTCATCGGCAGTATGCACTTTTTGGGAGGTTATTCAAATTTCGTTTCTACTGTCCGCCTTCTAGCTTAGAGTCTGCACCAAATGTTCGAAACTCAATATCGTGGGTCAAGGAGTGAAACGATTGCAATGATCCAAAAATATGCAACTATTGGATATAAAAGCCTTATAATTAAAGGTGGATTGTGAAGATTGAGCATCACTGACGGTGGCCCGCGCACATCGGGACTAATTGTGACGTCAGGAATTACTACTAGGGTTCGCTGCGGCAAAAGGCTGAAGTTTTAGGTGATAAAAATCAGCTGATTTACAGAGTCGATTTATTCATATAAAAAAATCTTTCTATCGGCTTCATGAGCGTTCCCAGTGATATGGTGCTGTGCTTTTTTGGATATTTGTCTACAGTTTGACAAGTGCTACATTACGATCGCTAAAAGCCACGGCAACGGCCATGATACCTAGACCAGTCTTTCAGTGTTCATATTTACTTCTATTTTATTAATTTTTAGTGAACAATAAAAAATCGAGCTCCGCAGAGACTGAGATTTCATTCGAAGACGCCGATTGTGTCATATACATTAATAGTAACAGTTCCTTCTGGGCTTCGAATTTTTTATACCAAGTGTCCTCGCTTGGCTTATCCATGTGCATCATCCGCACGTAAAAAACTTACTACGGTTCCCTCTTAAGAAATATTCATACATAGCGTAACATTATATAATTTTACGGCCTTCCAAAACGTATACCAACACATATACCAATAATCAAATATCTATCACACGATTGATAAATGGAACACCAATAAAGTAGGTGAGCTCATCAATTTGATTGTTCGTCTTAATAAGTTTCTCTTCTCCCTTACATTAAACGTCCTATAATTAATTTTTCTATGGCTCGTACGAACTGCGTTACATTTTGTGTTAATGGTATCAGGCGGTGCACAATAGGTTCTTTTGTACATTACTAGTTAGGTTAAACAGATTATGACGCTATCATTGCTGCAAAGTTAGTCAATGTTCGTTGGTGGCATAGCAAGAATGATTGATATCTTCAAGACGTGATTTTATGGTTCAAAGGAAATACCATTGAATAAATATTGTTCATTTGGTAGATAATTACATGAATTAATTAAAGCGGACCTATACTAGAACTCATACTAGCTTTTCCAATCGAAAGGCAAAGCTAAGGGTGCTTTCCCATGTATAGAAGACAAAACAGGAACGACGGAATCGGAAAAATAGTTTGGTGGGGGTTGACCAATCATCTTCGTTCCGAAAATGTCAAACGATGCCTGGGTTCCCCATGTAGAAGAAAAAACGGAAATTCGGAAAGCGTAAAAATCAATTTTCGTTCATTAAAATCAATAATAAGGACACATATTGTTAAAGAAATCATTAAATATTAATTATCTATAAGATTGTATAGATTAAAATACAAGGATATGGAATTCGTAAAATTTATAAACGTTTTAAGATCAGAATGTCTGCCTGTTTTCTGAAAAATATGGTACATGGGGAACTGGGAATCGTTTTACATTTTCGGAACGAAGATGATTGGTCAACCCCCACCAAACTATTTTTTCGATTCCGTTGTTCCTGTTCTGTCTTCTATACATGCGGTATAGCACCCTAAGGAGTTAAGAATGAAAAAAAAACGAAATTAAATATTTTGAGAGGGAAAGAGAAAAAATAAAATGAAGCTCTTTAGTTAATTAACGTAATTTTTCAAGAATAGAAACCATAGTGTTTTCATTGTTTTTTATTACATTTTTTCCAATTGACTTTTAACTTCATCTCGTCCATATTCCTTATGTGTTATGTTCATTAACCTCTGATTGTACTTCTTAAATACGAATGTTTGTTATTGTCTTACCCCCTAACTACACGCGTGCGGTCTCGAAGACCTCGCCAATTTCATGTTTAGCCTTCCTGCCGAATTTGTCTCTACGTAAATTTTCAACGAATTAAAAAAAACCTACTAGACAATTATTACTTGAAACTTGGTCATTAAATTTGTTTGAACTAAGAGGAGAGTGACGTGACCCTGCTTTTGAGCTGTTCTATTCGTTGTAATGACCTCGCAGTCCAATTCCACAGATTGAGGTCTCACAGACCTTGTCTTGTAAAGTACGTCTCTAAGGTCAGATCTGGGCTGTTGAGGGTTAATTCTTCTTCCTTGTTTTTATACTCTCCTATGTCGTTGTTTGTATTCGGACATGCGTTCTACGTGAGTTCTCAATTCCACCTAATTTTCCAATACCCTAACTGTTTCGGTATTTTAAAGTCCGGGCGAGTCTAACCCGGATTGTTCTCCGCTTTGAAGACCTTCCTAATCCTTTTACCGAACCCAAGATCAAACATCATCCGAATTAACGTTACCGGTGAGAAACTTTTGATGTTTACACAATTTAGGGTACTATTCGATAATTGATATCAGGTAGGAATCATCTAGGGACTCCAATTCTCGCATCTTTCTTTCAAGTTTTTTGTATTCGCAGTAATCAGGTAAAGCGCAATAAGATGTACGCACATATAAAAAATCATTAAAGAAGATGAAACATCTATAATACGAAAATACAAGCTTAATTCACTTCATTTGCATATTCGAAGCCTCGGACTGTTTATTCGTGTGGCAAAAAGAAAATGAAAAAAGCGAAATGACAGCTTGCGATTTCCCATCGCTCTGTAACCCCGCTCTCTTTATGTTCGAATGAATAAAAAAGAAAAGCAACAGTAGTATCTTGTTTCCGAGTAATCGTTGACATGAAATTGCACTGAATATTCTGCCACGACCTTATTCTTTTCAAGAAGTTTCATCACAAATGTAAAGAAAGCCACTTCTATTTGAAAATTCACACATTATTCTTTGATATGTTACATATGGTCTTGAATTTTTAGAATTTCTGTCAACAATAGTTTAAAGTTTAACATATCCATAAAGAACTATCTAAATAGCATTGAATTAATTCAAGATATTTGATGTAAAAAATGAAGAAATTTGTCCATAACTGTTTAGCTTTATGCGCCGTTGAAAGTCCCCTGCCTGCTCTTTTTACCATAGGCGCTGACAAAATTCTTTCATTTATCCTTTCATACAGGAATACAATATCATTCAGGGCCTGCTATCGACGTGGGTTAAAACTATAGCTGTTACCCCTCTTGAATATTTGTTTCATGCGGGGATAGTCCTATGTCAAGCACACCTTGATTATCAGGTATGGGGGTTCCTCACTTGTCGTATATGAGGTATATATTAAAAATGAAATCTCATATTGATCTATCCCACACAGGAAAATTTTTACTCATGCGATAATGATTGTGCGTACATTTACTTGAAACCTTGAAAGTCTTTTTATCCATACATACTGTACACAGTATAATGTGTACAGTATGTATCTCATAAAGCTTCATTAATTAATTTTTCTTTTTCTCTTATTACATTCATAAATTTGTACATTCTTTCCATAATACTGATGCCACTAGAGGAGTAAAGTTAGACCGTTAAACATTGAATGAGACCAAAAACTATAGGTTTGGCTGTTTGAATAAGAAGAAAAGAAGAAAGAGCTAAGAAAAAAAGATAAAAAATACAATTTTGGGATTACAACGACGAAAAGAAAAATGTTTTTAAAAAATTAATCATTACTACTGTGTCTTTGAAACCCCAATGGAGAAAAAGTGGTTGGTGATGGCGTGTGTCGTTTCGAGGGGCGCGACTGTATCGTTTCGACCTGTACAGACTATTAGCAAAAAATAAAAGTGCAAGGAAAGACAAGTAAAAAAAAAGAGGAAGATGGCAAAGCTAGGTTAAAAAATGTTAAACCCTGGGTGGGGCCGGCGATGGTGTTGCATGTAAGCCGGTAGTTTCGCAGTTTCTAGTCCGGCTACCCTGAAAAGGCCCGTCTTGATTTCACTTCCAGATAATGGCTAGTGCTCTTGTGAGTATGATCAAGCGTGGAAAAGTTTTACGCGAAAGAGCTTTCCGTAACGTGGCTTTTCCATCCATTGTAATAGAACCTGCCCCGCATTATAGCGCCGTATTCCACCCATTCTATTTATTTTACATATTCCCTGTAGTTATTTTCTATTTGACATAAAAAATATGCTTGTTACAAAATTCTTCAATGCACCTATACCTCCACTACTATCTTCACATTTAAACATCATTCGTTTATTAACTCACAAGAATAGCATCGAATTCTATGAAATTTTATTTATATAATTTATGCACTTACTTCTCTGCCAGAATATAAATTTCCTCTTTTTCTTTACCAAAGCCTCATTTTACCGTTCGTATGCAGACCTATACCCAAACCTTCATGAGAGTCAGAGGGAAGTACGTATGAATTCAGCCATGCAAGTATTCACGCACGCACGCCCTATACATGTTTCTGGAACGAAGGCAAAATGGATGATGCCAAAGCAAGAACAGGAATGGATGTGGGATACTGGCAGAGTTGAAATCCTGCATCAGGAACAGGGCGTGATCGTTCACTCATCCGTCACTGAGGACAGCCAAGCTAATGGCATCGGAAGTCGAAACGATTGATTTCACGAAATCTAAATCCCGCGAAGCCACGATGAGCCTTTTTCTGCTACGATCCTAGATAGAGCTTCCGAAAGGCATCTTTCTCCAAGTCCACCTCTGCCCTCTGACCCTTTAATCCCCTACCACCTTCCCACGTTCATCCCTCAGCATTATCCTTTTGCTGCCAGCCACTCGCCGCCTCACCACCCCTCCTCCAAGTGGGAGACCACCCACTGACTCACTGTCAACTCAGCTGCCTTATCCATACCGTATTCTCTCATTAACGCAACGAACCGCGCCTTGGAAGCTTTAATCTTTCTGGAGGATCCGAAAGTTTTTACTCGCAAGCTCATAAACGTGGAGCTTTCCATAAAAGCGACGTTGATGCTTCATCCAGTTTAACGGCTGGGCGAAACCAAACGAGCGCCTAGGAAATTATTTTGAGCGTTAATTTCTTTGTACTCGTACGTCATTATCAATTAATTCATTAATCGAATGTTTTCCTACGAACTGTGTTTTCTTTCCCCTTGGCACAGCATCGATTTGATGGAATGATTACTGCCAAAGCTTCTCTTAGATTCACTCTGTTAATTAAGCTTGCAGTCTGAGAGAATCAAAGTGTTTTATTTTCACTGTGCAATTGTATTCGAATCGTAACACTTCACATATCTTCAACTCGACGGTTGCATTCATTGTACTGCGTACTGGGCAATATACTTTGTGACGTGATTTTTCGATTCACCATCCACAAGGTAACTCCGGCTACCGATTCAGATAACGTTCTCGCTTTCTGGTTTTCTTCGGGTCGCCACCCTGCTCGGAGGATACGCTCTCGGGTTGATTCGTATAGTTACGTCAATGCCGTCGGAAGATTTCGTTATTGTCGAATTGAGGGCGAGGTACTCGAATCTGCCGCGGAGAGATAGTCTCGATGTAGCGAGTTGCTCGGCAGAGGAGAGTACCCGAAGGAGATGTCTCCACGGACCTGCAAAAGCGCGAGTGAAATACCCGCGCCCCGCTGGAGAGAGGCAAAGGGCTGTAGAGCGGGCGGAGGTAAGGTTTTGATACAGTTAAGATCAGGGGAGGAACCCCCTGATCCGAATTATGAATTTGATACCCAGCTGTTGCCCGGTGCCCTGGGGAAGTGGCCGTGGAGGATCTCCCAGTGTTACGCACTGATTCGCTGAGAAATGCTCTCGATTTGGTTTAAAGGGATGACTCGAAGGAAAGGAAGAGTTATCGGCTACAAGGATTTCGACCAATCAGAATGATTAGTTCTCGAATTTGGTTATTGTCAAAGCAGTCTGTCTCGGGCCACCGACCGAGGTGTCGCGAACTGGTTCGCGCTTCCGTGTTATCTGTTGATAGTTTTTCTAGCCGTTTTTCGATTTGGTATAGCAAGTTCTCGTTCGTGCAGTTCTCGCATTGCTCTCGCGATGTCCAGGAAATTCTATGAATTTTCTGTGAGTGTTCCGGAGATGCAGTGCTGTGCCCTAGTGCAGTGTCCTCTCGATGCAGTTTTCGGCCTTCACGAATTAGTTGCACCAGCTTGGGTGAGGACTTCCAATTCATTAATTGGTGAAGGGATTTTGATTTGATGGTACCGATTCGTTCTGTTACGTTCTCGATCAGTTGTTCTCTATATGAATCAAAACACGTCATACCGGACGAAATCGTACAAAAATTTTCATCGACCCGTTCGATTATAGTGAATTTTTTTTAACGGATTCTATGGGTGAAATAAATTCATCAAACAATTTTTTATTTTTTTTTTTATTTTCAATATTTCAAACGTTATTCCAAGTTGAAAATTGCCCAAAATGCCAAAAACCGGCACACACGCTCTCCTTCAAATATCCATCTCGTAGGTTCTATTTGTCTGATCAATTTGTCCCTGGGCTGATTCAAAAGAGCTGGAATTGGGCTTCCATTTCATTCCGCTACATATTTTATTATAGCAATAATTCAAGAATTTTTATAAATAACTAATTTTGAAACACGATTTTCATCACCAAAACCGCGCTGTAAAATTCCCCAAAAAATACGAGCGTATTCCTTGATAAATTTTCTATAAGATAGGTGAGTTTCAAATTGGAGAATTAATGGATAGTAATTTTTAAATATTAATAATCTGTGAAATATGTGAGAGGGTCCTTTTCAGAGATCCCACTGGACTGGAACGTGCGTTGGGACTATCTACCTGCATTGAACGGCAGGCTGGCGCGCCTTCGCTCGAATATTAATATTTAAAAAATACTCTCCGTTAATTCTCCAATTTAAAACTCACCTATCTTATAGAAAATTTATCAAGGAAAACGCTCGTATTTTTTTGGAATTTTATAGCGCGGTTTTGGTGATGAAAATCGTGTTTCAAAATTAACTATTTATAAAAATCTTCAATTGTTGCTATAATAAAATGTGTAGCAGAATGAAATGGAAGCCCAATTCCAGCTCTTTGGAATCAGCCCAGGAAAAAATTGATCAGACAAATAGAACCTACGATATGGATATTTGAAGGAGAGCGTATGTGGCGGTTTTTGACATTTTGGGCAATTTTCAACTTGGAATAACGTTTGAAATATTGAAAATAAAAATAAGAAAAAATTGTTTGATGAATTGATTTCACCCATAGAATCCCTTTAAAAAATTCACAATAATCAAAGGGATCAATGAAAAAAGGGTCTCCGGTTTGACGTGTTTTTACTCATATCTCGCACTATTTGCCTGCCGGTTACTCCGACCCTCTCTACCTCAACACAGCAGCCTGAGCGGCCGTGATTTTCCGTAATCATCTGCTCCCGTTCGTGCATCCAGTTGCGTTTGCTGATTTTATGTGACTCCAAAGATCGGCAGAGCTCTCGTTTTGGTGGAGTTGGGTCTATTCCAACCCAACTTCCAGTTTATACCGGCTCGTCAGTTCTCGGTGGAAAAAAAGATTTGGCTGGCGCCCGCCTGACTTGCGGGTGCATGAGCAAAGAGTGGACGGCCGAAGGTAACGTAGGTCAATTCTCGGATTTTACGTTATCGATGTCGGTTTAAGAAAATACGTTACAATTTATAAATAAATTATCAGACCGATAAAATTTAATTATTTCATATTACGTAATATTTTATATATTTCTGTTCGTGTTCTGCCAATACTTTTAATTGGAAACACGAAATTCATATGATTTTTATCTATGAAGCAAAATACAACGTTTATATTCGTTGATGGACGCTTAGCGTTGGTGGATGTTTAATTAAAAAGTTTCTGCAGTGCACTCGTGCTGATTTTTAAATTATCGAACATACGTCAACGTCAACGTCACCGTAAACGTCAACGCTGACGTCGGCGTCGTAAAATGTCGAAGGGCTTGATTCTCTCTCGCCCTTTTACCTTCGACTTTTCATTCCTTTGACCTAGAATGCCCACGCGGGTCTTTTCAGACTTTTACCTCTACAACGCAAAATTTTTTTCAAAATATATGATGAAAAGGAAGGATACAGCTTGAACGGTATGACGAATTTTACAAAAATCATATTTGTATAAGTTTTTTTTTATGAATTCGAGGCAAATAAGTATGTTAGACGAAATACAAAAGAATGAAATGCCGAAAATAATCGCGAAAAATATTACCTGCGGAAAGGAGAAAAATGCTTGCGGAAACTGCACAGTTAAAAAATTTCTGGTAAATACTTCATAGAATGTATATAAAGTTACATGACATTATTCCTACATGCGCGATAGTAATACATTAACCCTGTCGAGCTGCGTCCACTGACAATGAGACCCGCGTCCATTCAATATTTCTAAACATTTATATTAATTTTCACATAAGTCCAATGGCTTTGGTAAACATATCGTAATTTTAATAAAAATAACTGATTTTTATTTTAATATTCCACGTGTATACCCGAAAATGTTTATTTTCAATTATATTTTTTATTGCTTTCTCTTCTAGTTCACAATAGTAACAATCCAATTGTAGTGACGGACGATCATGATGATTTCCGCTTTCATGATCGAAATTGACCAAAATATTTAAATGGAAGAGCGCAGAAGAAAGAGAGAAGAAAAAAATAATAAAATGTCATTCTTCTTTCACTCGACGTTTAATTTGATCTAATATAGGATTTAAATACGGGCTCTTTCTTACTCAGTTTTCTCATTCCAATTCGTTGAACAATCTATAAGACCCTTAAGAGTGTTACCCACAAAGATCAATACGCAATCATTTTACAGTCTTAATTCTTTTAGCACGGCGTTTTGGTCAATCAGACGACTTAGCTTGACAGTGACCCATTGAATAGAACAAGAATGGTCCGTAATAATTGGAATTCATGTCGGGACACAGTCATTCTCCGTTTTCCCGACCATTGAGATATCAAAGGGGAACGTCGGAACTTGAATAAAGCGTCTCGAGGTTGCGCATTGAATAACCTAACCTAACCTAATCTAACATCGCCGAATGACACATCAATCGACCAATAAAATGGCACAATGACAATCAGTAAAACAATGAAAATACTGGCGCAATGGATTTCCATTGTTCTTCATTGATAAAACCTCGTACATGAGCTCAACCAATCGCTATCGCCGAAGCTATAAATTCTACGCGCAAGGCCGCACGGATAATTTTCACGAACTGCGCCGTTTGTCAAAAATCGTTTGACGCTGGCGAATATGCAGAGCGCGTTTTTTGCTGAAGCCATTCTGAAAATTGAGAGGTGTAAATAGGCAGCTCGTACGCGTGCAACAAATCCTTTGGCAGTTTTGCAGCACAAAACAAAGGATAGTGAGAGTCAGCGGCGGAGGAAAAGGAAAAAAGAAATGAAAATGCGAAACGCGATAGAGGAATTATAGTTCCGTGAATGTCAGTCAATTATTTTCCCGTAGTTTCCAGTCTAGCGTAAAATAATCATACTTGATCGAAGTGACTAGACTGACTTTACAATTAACGGGTATGAGTACGTTCGACTCGTCTGTATAATTAACATGTGTACAGAGTATTATATGGAACGCTGTACTTATTCTTACACTTTAGTATAGCTTAATTAACTCGTCCTTAATAAAGTGCCTGAGGTATTTGATGTGTAGAGTTTATTAACCCTTAAATGCATGAATTTCCATAGCAATTTATTATAAAATACATATGTTTGAAAATTGTGGGAAAAAAGTGAAACAGAAATTTTTTAATAATTATGTAATTGACCGAACGTATTTTTTGGTTTTGCTAATTGCGGTTTACCAATGCGTTTATGTATTGAGCCAAAGTAGAGAGATCTCGTTATCATGGCTATAATTACATATAAGTGCTCGTTGGCATTTAAGAATGAAAAGTTTAGACATTATTTATTATATCAATTATAAAAAAAACTTTAAACGTTTGAGAAGTGAACATCCATCTTGGCACTTCTTCTTCATTGGTTCGCAATATGACATTGTTGAATCTTGGTAAGTCAAAGCTTTGGCTTTACAGCTGTCACATCCTGAATGGTGAATGTGAACTGAAAGCTCTATATATATAAATACATATACAAACTGTTATAATTGTCTGTCCGTAATATTAAGTACACTCTGTGCCAGATATTTCATTCAGATCGCACGATAGCTTTTCAAATAACTTTTTTAGTATTTACGTTCACCATAATGATTTACCGAGAAACTCGCTGTGCATTGCCGGGATTGTTCCCGTTTTTTAATCCGTCGTGTTGGTCAAAATGATCCTTATCGCATAGCTGTTAACGCTTTTGCGTGAAAGCTAATGACCTCCGTCATTAATATCTTACAGCGGGCACATATGGCAAATGTCGCTAGCTCATAATTTTACCGCAAAGTGAAATCATGAGATTAGCGAACCAAGATATTTCAAGCGGAAGGCATCTGCGAATAATTGAAATTTAATAAACACGAAAATTGTCAATTTGTTTATTGACGTTTAACCTCCTAATTGAATTTATCCGATTGAACGAGGTTATTTTATTAATATCACGTCCTGAACTCTACACTGAACTTGGTAAATAACATTGAAAGTGCTTAATGGTTGTCATTAATTAGTTCATTATTACATTAGTATACCCACGTGTGCACGCTATCTCAAATTTACGTAGAAAATGGAAATACTCTGTATTGTCAAAGTCCGTTTATGACTGGGGAGATTTCGCAGAGGTCATAGTATGCATTTGCTAGGGCGTATGAACAGAATGAGACGTAATTCATAACGAATTTGCATAGAAGAAAATAATTATAGATGGAATTACCCAAATTGACATAAATAATAATGAGGGCATAGCAATTAAGAAAGGTGTGATCAAAGTATTACAATATTGGACCTATGAGTCTATTGAACTGCCTAAACCGACAAAATTTCAATGATTCCATCCAATTAGTTTAATTAACCAATTCCAACGGGTCGATCATTAAATTATTATCTGTGTAATACCAAATCACAACTACCTATATGTGAGACCAATAAAGGTATGGTTATGTCGCAACAATAGTTTCGTGTTCAGAGAACTCATTTACACAATAAGTTCCCATCGGATGGCCCCTAAATTGAAACTGGTTTTCTGTTCCCATTGTAAAACAGTTGCCAAAATATAAAAATAATCGTTTTCAACCAGTCAGTCGTTCAGCAGTTCAATCGACTGATCATTCCAACTGCCCACCCAGTCAGCCAGTCAGATCCGCTCAATTATTCAATTACAGTGGTATCGTTCAAGTGTCACCGAATGTCACTGTAAATCATGCATGACGTTCGATTAAGATCAGAAGTCTATATGGAAGGCATCGTGACCTGGTGCATAGTGCATAGCAGAATGTATGATGCATGCGGTGGCTCGCGAAATCGCAATGCATTCTCGCCACGCGACCTCCTGGCAGATAACACATGCATACGCATAGCTAGTGCAGGGACATTAATATAGGTAGCGATAAGAAAAGGATAACTGAAATGTACCTACTGACGGTTATGTATAACTAGCAATACAGTGTATGATCAGCCAGGGTTGGCTAGTTGGCCAGATAACCAGCTGGTAACAGTTCTACTTTAATGCCTGACTTTCCATACGTACCTACCTACTGTAATGTACTTAACTCAGTGTACTCTGGAACTAATTAGACATACTAGCCACATGTCTACCTGCTTATAGACAAGGCGGCATTCATTTATAGTCCGTTTGACCTGGCGACTGAGACAAATTTAATGAATGAGGTACTTTATATACAGGCTAAGGTTATTAATTCTTTAACCCTTTGAAACATAGTAACCTGATTATATCACTAATTTCAATTCGGATTTTTACTGTTTTTAAATGTTTTTAACGCACGACGCCGACTGTAAATACACATTTATTCCTAGGAAATCAATTATAAGTAAAAAAAACGACTATCAAGGTTTTATTTTTCATGTAGTAGATGTTGGAAATAAACGAAACGCACAAAAAACATTTTTACAAAAATAAATGGAGTTGTGACTAATTTAATAGGTAAACCATAAGCAAAAAATAGATACGAAAAGGTTCTGTGGGTCGATAAATTCAAATTTTAAGGAAAAAAATATCAAATTTACAATGGCAGCCAAATTTACAATTTGACCACCATATTACTCACTCACCATTTTGAATTTCTAGATTTTTAATTCAAAATAGTAATCAGTGACCCCAAACCCCCAAGTACTAAACTTCAAGTAAATCGTATTTATGGAAAAAATTATGCTTCAAAGGGTTAAATGGATGGCTACTAGTTAAAGTGACCTTAATAATGTATACGTGCCCTCATGATACATAATTCCGTGATGAAAGCGTCGGTTAGTTATAATAAAGTAGTCTCAAAACAAAAATTCAAATAGTTAGCAACTATAATAATAAAATTGCATTACCAACGAATACGTCATGATCGTGAGTCTTCAATTGGATGAAATAATGATAATCACAAGATGTAGTAATATTTCATACATTTCACGGAGAAGATTTTCTATTTTATGTAAATTTTTATATTTCATTTGTATATACTTTTTCATGTTTCATAGAAAATATTTCGATTACCATAGTATCAGCGTACAGCAGGTATCGACTGAGTTCAAAATATGGAAACAGTTCAAATGGAAATATATAAATTCTACTAGTTTCGTGTCCCTCCTTAGCTGAATAAGTAAAATTGCAATGAAAGCAACGGGTCTTGACCCTTTCGCCGCTGAACACTTGACACAAGCCGACATAATTACTGCCTATAAAGTGTGACCTATAAATTATGAAATTAATACCATTTTATAATATTATTGATTACTAGATGTATATTAAATGTGATTATTGAAAGGTGATATAGTTTTTAAGAAGCGATTTAAATAGGCTTCAGGCTCTGTTTTTTATAATTGATCTTATTAGAGTCCTATCTACCATTAGCGAGTTGGAGAACCTGAAGTCTGGGCACATTTCAGTTACATATTTCTGTGCGTTTTCCAGAAATTTGACCAGAGGTCGTTCGAACAATTTATAACACTGAGGATCATCCTGTTTATTAGATAACGACATCGTTAGCTGTAAATTTCGTTACCCTTAATGATTAGTATACTCAGCAATGGAAATTGTGTAAAAGAGCGGAGTGCATCCCCTAAGGACTATAATGGCAGATTATTTAAAACTTGAATTTTGTAAAGTATGGGTTATGTGTATGTAAATATGTTAAATATATGCGTCTGAAATTTATTTATATGTTTATAAATGTTAAAACAGTATAAGACAATTCTTTGCATTCAGTCTGAAGAATCGAAGGAATACTTATTTTGTTATATAATTTGTTAATTACTATTCTTCCTTAAACGAAATGAAAAAAATTGAGATAGTCCACTGGAGTCATGGAAGCATTATAAGTGATGCTCTTATAGTAAAATGGTGACAGTGTATACTTACAGCGCTTCGAATAGGAAAATTTGCTTGTATCGAGTATATGGCCTAGTTCTATGCAAATACAATTCAATGCCATATCATATTTATTGATTGTAGAAAAATTTGGTAATCGAACATATACCTTCTTACATTTGATACTCGGTGCAAGAACATTCGACAAATCGAAAACGCTTTTACTTCAGTATAAAATGGGTAAAAGAAAAGAAAGGGCAAAAATGGGAAAAATAATAATAGAAAGAGCAACGCGAACCGAAGCGGAAATGTACACTAGTCTCGTTGAACGAACCGGAAATCTATGGAATTTCTGATGTTCCGCTCGATCAAGTTTTCGCGTCGTGGTTGAACCATAATTTCTTTGGTGCAAGGTGGAATAGTCTTTTTGTTCATTTTTTGTATCTTCTTTTCTTCTAGGTCTTCTTCAGAAACGTTGAGCTTCATTCTTTCGAAAAGTCGTCGTATTGCCACTTCTATATCTTCTCCTGTCGAAAGCATATGCATCGTAAACTAAACACCACGAATCCCATGAGCACCATGAATCGGTTACAACTAGAAACTTCCATTTCATAGTACGGCATTTCCACGGTTGACAGCATATATATGTATACTATAAGACACCTACTTTCTCTTTGCTACCAGGTGCGCAATTTTCTTCATTTCTTTGCTTTTCTTCTTCTACATTTTCTCGCGACACTTTTCCTTCACTGTCTTGGTTGGTAAATCGAATCAGTTGAATTTGCATGTGTCTCGTGCGCCGCAGACAATAATTTTCCTTGATGGTAGTGCGACAGACAGGGAAAATGAAATGGAAAAGTCATACGAGATGAAGGGCGGAAAATAGAAAGTAAAGAAAAATTGAGGAAATAAATTGTAAACTTCTGAAATTGAAAATGAAATTCTAATTGCATGAATCGCTAGAAAGACTGCTTGAAAGAGTGAAATTTCGAAGAAAAGTTATCTCCGTTTTTTGCCGGAGACAAACAATTGACGGAAACATGAGATAAACAATTAACTGATCTTTAGTCGTTTATAATTTCATACCATGTTTTCAGTAGAGATTTTCTCTTTCTATTATTATCACGAATCAATAAATGAATATTATGAGAGCAGAGGGAGACCTCTGCTGACCAAATTGAAATGATATTTCATGGAATTCCATTTATGTTCACCTTGGGTATCGTGTAGTATTCTATAAGCCATTTACCATGAGGTTTTTTTATTGCGTGAGATTCTAAGGATGCCCTTGCGTATAAGGGCTCACGCATTAAATTGTAAAGTATTATATGAGAATCAGTAGCTCATGAGGAAACAGGCGATCGCACGAAGTTATTAGGAAAAAGGAAAAAGACAAAAAGTGGCAGAAAATGATAAAGGGAAAAGTTTTATATCTGCTCGAAGAGGCAGTGATCAGATCAGGATCGAATTAAATGTAATCGAATAGACTTCATTGATCGATTTAGCCTCTTATCCCATTATCCTACGATAACGTGCCACTTACCGCACTTTTATCCAATTTCTATATATAAATATATTCTTTGCGAATTTTTATCCGCAAGACCACAAGGGCCACCTGTTTAATGTTATCATAAAAATATTACAACCATACAAATTCATGGGTGTCCATCTAAATTTTGTTGTTTCCCAAAGAGTAGGTCGAGTATTGGTTCATTCTTTTAAGAAAGTTCCAGATTTGTGTATTCCTTCTTTTTCCTTTGCAAAAGTTACATTGATTACACCTTACTTCAATTGCACATTTACATTAGACGTCAGTATACTGGCATACGGTAAATCGGTAAAAATACGGCATACGGTAAAAATAAAGGGGTGACTTCATAAAGAATAAACTGTTGAGAGTATTTATAAAAGAGCCGTAAAGATACAATCGTTTAAAGGTTTTACTTAGATATTAGGAAATGGCCCGACAGCGAAGTGCGTTAATAATAAAATAATCATCCACTTGATCTCTTGTAAATTTCCAAACGAGCCCAAGTGGCTAAGGCCGTGGAGAATGAGTATCCATATCTCCCGTGCGTTATCCTTTTCTTGAGCATTTTTAAAAAAAGCACCAGACAACCCGTGGGAAGGTTACAGGTGAAAAGGACTCGTTTGCGCAATCGTCCAAAGCCTATCTTTATCGAAGTCGTATAGCAGCGGTAAAGCAATTTCGCACAAGGGCAATTGAAAAAGTAGATATAATGCATATATTTCCAAGAAAAGAGACGGAAGTATAGGTACTGCAAGTTGAAGGCCAGTTCGGATCGATACATTTAGCATTATGATTATAAAAATATTCTTATGAGTATAATGGAGTAACGATTGGATTCTGAGCACAAGATGGAATATTTTGAATATTTTAATGCAAGAGTTTTCAATTCGGATCATGATTCCCATTGACATAATTTAAATTAGGGAGTTCACGCTAATATAAAAGAGGCTAGCCAACTATCCACTTCCACATCCACTTCTACCCAATTCCAATTCCAAATGCATAGGGCGTGATTCGAATGTCAGAGATTCTTTACTCACCCAATTGCTACCGAAGTAGATAGCGTATGAAAGAGGGTCACCAGCATCCGTGAGCATTGTACAAATATAGTGCACCCTCCATCAAAATGTGGACTATAGGGAACTTTTTTACATTGAATTTCATAGGAAGATGGCCCTTCTTAAATTTAGTTTACTTGTGCACCGACTGTAGCAGCTAACCGGGTGCGGGAAGTTAGTCCCCCACATTTGAAAATTTCAGATTTTTACCGTTTTTCTGCACTGTACGAAGTTTGATCTAGAATTTTCTAGAGATATAATTTACTAAAATAATTCTCTTAGCGGTAAAACGAAAAATAGTATTTTATCTAGCTAGTACGTATGAGTACAAGACACGAGTGCGAAGTTTCACCAATCACACGAGTCTTATACTCATTCGTACTAGCTGGGTACAACAGTTTTTTGTAACAAATGTCCAATAGAAAACGCTTGGCCTTTCTTTCACGAGAGATAGCACTGTTAACCTGCCTCAAATAGTACATTATGATACAAGTGCGCGAACTACGTGATTCTCGCACGAGAGTAGTTTGCGGTCCGAGCGAACTGAGGGCTCGGGAGAAAAAGTGTTTTTTTTTTACTTTGCCGCTAAGGGAAATATGGTTTATTTTCTAGAACATTTTTAGAACAAACTTAGAATAATGCAGAAGAACACTAAAAATCTGAAATTTCGAAATATGGGGGGCTAACTTCCCGCAATCCAGCTAACCTAACCTAACCTAACCTACTTATAGTACCTGGTAGGTAACAAGAAAGATAATACCTCAGTGCCGTTCTCCCATGCCCATAAAACCAGCCTGTTACATTTGTTCCTCACATAACGAGATGATCTTTGCTGTGTAAACATGGCTGTAAACGTCCAAGGATTCGACAGCCGCCGGCGGTTGTATACGCTCGATAAATTCCCCTGGCATTTCCGTCGAGTTTCGTTTCATTTTCACTCTTCCCATCTGGTCTCGAGTCATCCCGTCTGTTTCTGTACGGTACAATTATTATTACACTATATGACTACATTACTCCCTTACACGTGACACTTTCTGAGAAAACTTTTCATTGAACTTACAAAATACTCGCTACGATGCACTGAATGAAAAGACGAATAAGTGTGTATTTATTAGCAAAAATTCGTTCGATACAGTAGATTCTGGAAGCTGTTGTTTCCATTGCTTCATTGTTCTTAATATCACGCAGCTTCACGTCGTATTCGTCGTAATAATAGTAAATCTAAGAGGTAACAGTAGTGATCGGCGAACTCTTAGTTGACGGTATTGTCTTGCTTGGGGCAAAGCGTAAAAACACGCGTGATAAAATTGACAATTCTTTTGCACGCTGTCGCAGAACTTGGGATTGTCGTAAGACTCATAGTACTTTATAACTCAACACTGTCTTCATAGTGTTTAGGTGCATATTACGCGGAGGCGAAGAAACTTCGTTCCTACTATTCGCCATCCAGGCTAGAATCTGCATGAAACGTTCGAGATTCAACATTATGGGGCAGAGAGCAAAACGGCTAATGCAATAATCTAAAAACATGAAACTACTAGGTCTAGAAGTTTAGAATTACACATGTGCGGTCTCACGAACCTGACCAATTTTGTGTTAGCCCTCCTGTCGAGTTTGTTTCTGCGTAAATTTTCAACAATTATTATTTGATACTCATGAAATTCATTTAAACTAAAAGGAGATCGACGTAAAATTCTACTTTTGAGCCGTTCTATTCGTTTGCCTTACAATCCAGTTTCACATATTAAGGTCTCGGAGACCTCATGTGATATATTATGTTCCTAAAGTCGAACCTGTGTAGCTATGGATTAAAGACGGGTAAAAATTGAGCATCACTGACCGCGGCCGGGAAACATTGGGACTAGTTGTGACGTCAAGGATTACTACTAGCACTCACTGTGGCGAAAGAAGGAAGTTTTATAGGTGAGGAAAGTCTATTAGTTCACAGGTTCATTAATTCATAAATAAGAATCTTACTATCAGCTTCATGTTGAGGGTTTGAAGTGATATGATGTGCGTGATGTGTTGCTGATATATATATTTTTTATCCCCTGCGGAGTGCTTTTTCGATATTTGTCTACAGCTTCGTGAAATAATGTGACAAGTGCTACATCACGATCGCCAACGGCTACGACGACTGCCATGATACCTTCAGCAGCCTGTCAGTATCAATGTTTACTTCTCGTTTATTAATTTTGTGGGAAACTATCGAAAAATCGGGCTCCGCTGAGACGAGCTTTTATTGGAAGGCTTCGGTTGAATCAAATACATTTAGTGACAGTTCCTTCTGTATTTCGTTTCTTTGTATACAAAATTTTCTCGTTTGGAGTCCTTATCTACTTGAATCACCCACACATAAGAAAGTCACTACGCCTCCCCCTTAAGCCATATTCGTATATAGTTCAGAACCATATATAACAACATGTACAATTATAGGGTACAGCTATACGCATTTCGAAATCCATTTCGCGATCCATTAAATAATTCCTGGAAACATTCCGTTTAATGTTCTTGGGAAACATTTACGGGATATTGAACTAGACATCTAATACTGTAACCGTTAGCTGTTCGATCGACTAATCAGGCTTTTATTGTTAGTTAACTCTTCGACGGTGGTGTGAAGTGTACCCTACACCCTTAGCCTTTTCCAAATCTTTCTTTGAATGATTTCTTTTCACTACGGACCGCCGAAATGATATTCATCCGATAGAGAACTAGAGAATTTGATTTGTCAATTGAATATATGCAATTGATTTTTATAAATGACTCTTTATTTATTAGAAATGATGTGAAGAACTTGCTAAAAATCGATGCGCTCGATCGAGTATTAAAGAGGAAAGAATAATATGCCGTCAATAATTGAAACGTTTAAATATAATATATTCGAATAACGCAAACTGCCGAAAGATTAAAAAATAAAAATGTTTAATTTTACTATTACTCTCCGTAGATTTCGTATTATTTACATTCTTTTTTCATTTAATGCACTCAAAAGTCTGGCAATTTTTTTTTCATACGAAAAGAGAATCAGCAAGATTCAACCAGCGAATGAGAGTAAGTAAGAGAAAAATGAGTATGACTAAATAAGAAAAAAAGTTGGATGCCTTTCTTACTCAAGCAGGAGTACCAACATGTATGGCACATTGTCTACCGGTGTTCTTTGTCAGCAGGGCCGTATTACAACCTGGTGAGAACGGGTGTTCATAGGATTCATTGTTTCTGGCAAAAAGGCGGGATAGCAACGGCAGCTCCTCAAGTCTGCTAGACTTCGTAATTTTCGTAGGGGGTGGAGCCCGTCGTAGGCAGCGTCAGTGATAGAAATAAAGAGAGAAAGAGAAAGAGAGCGCCAGAGGATCGAAAGAGAAACAAGAGAGTGCGAGTAACGACACCATAAAGTGTGGTAGCTAAAAAAAGAAGGAAAAAAATGAAACCTGGTAGAACAGAAAGGAAGAAAGTTACAAAAGCTCACTGCCAGACGTTTTTGTCATGCAAAACATTTAGTAGACGGGCATCCGAAATTCATATGAGTGTCATCGGGAAAATTCGAATTGAGAAAAGCACACACTGTGAGTTTTTAAATTCGCGTAATATTTCGAAGAAATGAACGAATGCAGAGAATGGTCTGTATGAAGATAGTATAAAACTGCAGGATTTTTACGGGCGAGTCTACGAATAAGACAGAATCGCCGTAATGGCGTAACGATAACGACTTTCTTACGTTGCGTTTCTTGCTTGCTGCACTTCAAAAAAGATGCTCTCCACTACCAATATCGCAAAGCTACTTTCTTGAGAAACGAGGACGGAAGCAGAAACAAATGAGCAGCGATCTTATCCAAGTAGATTCATCAAATTTCTTCTTCGATAAGGATCAGGTTATCTTCTCAGACATTTTTAAGTAGAAAAGTACCATACCAGTCAGACCAATCAGTGACTATGTTCCAAGATTATTTGAAGGATTTTATACTGGACATAAAATTTTTCTACAGTCGGTATACGTGTATCTATAACTATATGGTACATCTCTACTTCGCCGATTTACGTTTCACGATAAGGATAAAGAATACGCAAGAACGCTGCCACGACGGGTTCGTTTAGTTCGGGGGAAAAGTTCAAACTCGAATGGATTCGAAAGAATGGCAATAAATACGATCCGCGCGTTCCAAGCCATATGCCTGATTGCTCGCATTATATGGAAGGGGTCTTGTCGGGGAAAAATCTTCCAGAGTTTTCGAAAGTGCCATCGTACAGGGGAGGATATTCCAAAGGTGGAGAAATATATAAAAACTAGCTAGCTGGCTGACTTCTAGCTTGAACTTCAAAGTAAAGACTCTTCGCCATGAAAATTATAAATCTTTATCGCCTTATGTAATCTGATTACCACTTCTGGCGCAATATATTATACACATGATACTACTGTCTTTCATATTATGCCAGCTCTCTCCAAATAGGAAAGAAATTAATTGATTATTTCCCAATGCGGCCAGAAGGTTTTTTCGATCTCACATTATCAATATTGTGCCGCATAGATGATTAAATTGAAACATTTTTCGTCGGTACCAACCTACATCGTATGCCAAGGTCATTAAATTCTATATTGCAGTCATTACACGTTGCGTATATTCGCATTCTTCATAAAAAGAAAAAAAAAGAAGGAAGGAGGAAGTTCTCTCTTTTAGAATTCCGCAGCAATGAGAAGGCACTGAGAATAAAGATAAGAAGAATGAAAAAAAAAGTAAAGAGAGACATCTTATATTTTAATGGCAGTCGAGGCCCACTGCTGCGATATCGAGTCACAATGCCAATATTTCGTATGCGCCTTGAGTTCTCCTTCGCTCCAGTAGTTGAACCTCCGCTGATCCTTATTCTCATGCGCGAGGTTGGCATTAATTTGTTGAGGATAAATTTTTCAACGAACATGTCCTACTTTACGTTACAATGGACAGGCTGTACGTATTGAGCCACGTGATTTGGCATTATGAAAGAAAACACATTAAAACCGTAAGGCAAGAGGTTCATGGATAATTTAAAACTTCTCAACAAAACTTGGGTATATCTTTCTCTTCTCTCGTGTCATTTTTCAAGATTTTTGTTTTTTGAGAAAATCTCGTGGAAGGTTTATTTATTTTTTTTTCTTTTTGTACTTATTTGCTCTTTAACCCAAGAGTGGCCAGAAGGAATGAAAAGATCTTGGAAAGGATAGTACACATAAGGATCTCCGTGAATTGTCCCGACCGACGGTGATCGTGTCCTCCTCCACTCTTATCGTCCAGGTTAAGTACCAACGTCGGACACTCGGAAAAACACTTTGCCGTGTAAACTCTTTCCAAGCTGAAAGTTGTTGCTGGCGAAAAAAGTTGCGTGATTTCCTCCATCTCCTTCCCCGACGTCTTCTACGCTTGTGGCTTATCGTTTTTTTTCCATTTTCCCTTCTGTTTTTATTGGCTTGACTGCTTCTTTCACTTTTTCATCAGCACTTCGAAACCTTTTTCCCTTTTATCGTGCTTCCAGTTTGGCCAATCACTATCGAACTGGTACACCTATATGATCGTCTTATGGGGGCCAGGAGAGCACAATGTGAAAAATAGTCCACCGGGTGTACTGAAATTTCCTAGAGGATTAAATACCCTGCGGCGCGATTGTTATGCTATATATCGTCAATGCAGACGAGGAGAAGCAATTTATTGATACCGCCGGCACAAACGACCGCCAAATTTAGAAACGCATTGTTCGTTGCAGCAGTGTGTTATAATCAAAATATAGAAGAAGTTAAGGAAATCTCTTCACACTTGCGTTTCCTTTCCCAGCCAAATGCTATATGCAAGCTAGGGTATTACAGATCTGACCTAGTATCTCATTCTCGTCCTATGTCTGTAACTTCGCCACAATCAAAACGATATTCTTATTATTATAATTATTAATAAATACAAAATACAGAAACCTATGAATCTGATCTAGAATTGCATTTGAATAGTCTTCTTTGCTTAGTTATCTTTTTTTTTTAATTTTTATATTTGTGTCTTTTCAACCTGCAGCAATATCATTCTCATAAAGTCCAAGCCTGGAAACAAGAGCAGCAAATAGAATTTCATTGTCTGATATAGCTATAGGTATTTTCAAAAGCGATTGGACCTATACATATATATACATATATACATTACATAGCTGTTACCTGTTTCACAGTTTGATTCTTACGTAGACTGTACTGTATTGTCCTCCATTGCACTGTAATCTACGTGCTGTACGTCGAGCCATCAAAGGTGGTAAACGTATCTTTATTTCTCTCTTCAAAAAGGCAAAGGATGTATCGGTGATGTTTGCTGGCTCGACTTTATACTCATCCCCTGTCGTTTTATCCCATCCGCATACACCGAAACCAGTTACAATGGAAAAGCATGTTAAATCCACCGACACTAACCCCTTCATCCATTGAGGCCTTTACACCCTGTTTATACGAGAAAGGGCTCTTTGCATTGGACAACTAGTCTGGCCGTTTCCTTGCTATCGATGTTTTTTGGTTCCAAACCTTTTATATGAGAGCTTTCGAGTCCTTTCAGACAAGAGTCAACACCAAAGGTAAGTGTGGCCATAAATCTTATGTATTTTGCATACAATTTTAAGAGAGTGCTTGAAACATGTTAGTCATTATTTTAGTTTATTTATTCTCTTACTCTTTCGGTTCCTTTGTTTTGTCACTTTTATTTCCTACCTTTTTACATGCATTATAGACTTTATGAATTTCAGGTTCCCTGTACTTGTCCTGAATATAATAAATCGCTTTTTCTTTCTCTTTTTTTTTTTACGAAATCACAAACGTTAAGACGAATACACGTGTGTCGCAAATGCATGAAAATAACGGAAACTGACTGTATCCAAAATTTTACACGAACCCCTAAAACGGCCGATTTGAAGTTTCCTGCGAATAAAATGTTTTCATTGTAGATGGCACAGTACTATTTGCAAATGTCCAACACTCCCAGGTTAAAAGTTCCATATTCACGAAATTAATTTTCTTTTCAACGCTAAGCGCATAAGCTGCAACTGCACAGTTCAAACAAGCTTGCCTTTAAGTTGACCCCTTCGTTTCTATATCTCTTATCAGCCAAATATTATTTGTTTGAATTCACTGGCCCGTTATAAAGTGTGCCACACATCGTGAAATACCTCATTTTTAAAAATAAATTGAACCATGTCAACTCTTTGACTATGTCAGCGTGTTCTTCCAATTGATACGCTTGATTGATAGGATTGATCGGATTAATTTAATTTTTATCGTGTGGTTTTCTTTTAACTTTTCATTTTCAAAGCAAATCAAGAGAATGGATACGTCAGGTGCACGACATTAACAGTGGTCATTCGATGAACGAACGTATCGGTGGGAATTTCACTATTGTATATTTGTGTCCTTGCACGTGTGCGTTTAATTTCCATTTGACGAGTACAATAATTCAAGAGTCGCTTGATAGTCACGAACTATCACGCTTTATTCCGAGAGAACTATCTATCATTTTTGTTGGCACTGTCAAATAACATATACGGCACACGCAGGACTAATATATGTATGTATTAACAAATATTGACGTTATACACTGAAAAACAGATTTGGCAATATTCAACTACCAGATGGGATCACGGGAAATTCGTTTGTACCAATCGACGCAGATTTGAATTGGGTTTTTTTAATTGAGCACCATTGTTAAAAACATAAAACTGCTATAGCTGTTTTGAGTTTGTATTGCACTTACCTGGATTATAGAATTTAATCAAAACACACTAAATTAAGTTAATTACCTTTATGTCAATCAACTGCGCGGTTACTGTAAAATTAAGAGTTGTACCGTTGAAAGTATGTCCATTAGGCAGCAGAAGGTGAAAAGATGAAGCCGCAACTAAAGTCTATCTTTCAAAGGTATATGTATATCAGAATCATAATTTTACAAAGCACAATTTAATAAAAGTGTATTAACATAGCATGACAGCTACTCTAATCTAAGCTCTTTGAACATCTTGAGTCTAATTGGGACACCCCTGACAAATTATTATTTTGGGTATAAATACATAAAGTTGCGTAAGTACTGTAGTTAGAGTACACAAGCACCAGTATTAGAGATCGATGAGGCAAATGCAGCATGCTTCGAAGGTCATTCGGAAGAGCTACCATCATTACATAAATCTCACGTAAGGGCGGCGATTTTAAATTTCAAGCTGACTACACACAGGGTAAACCTTGAAATAATGCTTTTATGGGGAGAAGAAAATGAGCAGGCCAATTTGCCTAGAATCGACGAGCAATTAGCTCGATAAAATGAAAATAGCCCTTACATGTATACGAGCGTCTCAAATATATCTATAAGTGGATATGACTTAATCGCCTGCAGTATGTCATAGGATGCACTGCTTTTCACACGCATAAGAAAAAAAGCCCCGAAGCCGCTATACGCTATATGATAATTGGATAGAATGATCGTAAATGTTCGAGTAGACTGTATTTACGTGAATTCGAAAAAAAAACTTATTTATATAACAAGTAAGTGATTGATTGAACTCGATCTGTACTTATGCGTTAAATAATTACAAAATCAAGTAAAAATGATTGCAAATTACAATTAAAATGACTTAACGCATGATATTGTCTGCCGGGAACCGCCGTGTGTGGTTAAGTGTACCGAATTTCGGTTGATGCTACGTAATCGTTTTCTCATTATAAAATGTATTTAAAAAGAACGCTCAATGTCTTAGCTGGTGAGCATTGGTTCGTTTTGCGTTATCAGTAAGCGAACGTGACTGAGCGAGGGAGAATAGTAGTGAGAAATAGAAATGGCGTCGAGTCGAAAGTGTCTGCGTTCGGGCATAGGTAGGTGATATATCGAAGCAGGACGTGAGGACGCGCGTGAGAGATCGCTGGTATTTGTTCTGTCCAATATATTATGAGTTTTATGCTCGGCCGTCAGACCATTTATTTGTTCGACTTCCTTGTGGAGGCGAAAACCGTGCCGGAAAAGCCACGAGGCGAACTACTAGCCCGTGGGACGATAACAACTTTCGACGTGTTGGAATTAAGTTTCTTTTTTTTTATTTTCTCTTCTCCTTCGTCCCTCCTTCTGCCGTCTCCTCCCAACCTCCATCATCATCATCTTTTTGTTTTACAGATCTTTTTTCATCTCTTCATACATCTCTGCCCCACTTTTCCCTTATTCCTATACCTTTGTTCTCTTTTCCTTTATTGCCGTCTCATCCCCTTTATGATCTGCTCTTTGTTTTATCCACTGCGGGAAACCTATATCGGGGCTAGAGACATTGACATCGACACTTTCAGAGATTATACAGGTTGTATATCGAGAACCATTCACCAATTGGAGGATGGGCAAGTCGGGTTTACTTCGTGTTTCATTTCTTTTTTGTGCTTTTACAATTATTTATTTTGCTTTTGACAAAACGTCAGAGCATCAGATATTTCAGAAACAGTGCTGACCATCGGATTAGAGAAAGAGCTTAGTGTCTCTCACAAATATTTCGTTTACTAATAGGCAGTTGTGTCCCGTAATCATAAGAATGACTAAGAAGACAAATTTGTTAAAGAAAGTTAGCATGCGATTTTCATTCGTAAAGCGGATTTTGCCTCTCAGCGCCACCTGCTTCTCCTACTTGGTAAGAGAGAGTGCTTCGAACTAAAAGTTTCGATAATTCATCAAACGATGAAGTATCACTATATGTACTAGCATCCCTAGTTACCTGCGATACTATGCTTTACCTATAAAACGAGCACGTCTTTAGTATGGATACCCACCTGTATACCAAGCCTCAAGTAGCCTAGACTAGAGTGAGGACAGTAGAACAGTACAAGAGCGAGAGTAAACGAGAGTAGCTGACTAAGAGTGTGTGTGATATTCAGTGCTTGTATATACTATATGGAGGAGAGAATAAGAGAGAGAAAGATAGAGAGAGAGAGAGAGAGAGAGAGAGAGAGAGAGAGAGAGGGAGAGAGAGAGAGAGAGACAGAGAGAGAGGAAGGCTGGAGAGAGATGAAGAGAGGATTGTACCGGGCTCCATAGATCGTGCCAGCCGGAGCGAAGTTTCACATTGAATTATGGCTGGCAAACTTACCAACCTACTGAAACTTGCCGCGCATATATGAGGATCTAGGAAATATTACCGGTCGATGTTTACGATATCCAAAGATTTTACTAGATGAGATGATGAGAACGAACATCTCTACCATGCTGTTGGCAAAAGCGGAAACTAAAGAAAAATTCTTGCTGCACGGAGGATTTAATGGATTAGGGGAACCCGGATGTCTCTTCACTATTCTACCTTCAGATTGAATGCAATTCGGTGCATGTCGAGATGATAGTTTGATGCGGTCGAGCGATAGTGCCTTTTGAAAAGCATCCAGGCCTTTAGTGTCTCGTTTCCGTAAACACTGCACGTTGATAACATTCGCCTGGCTCATCGAGCCTGTAGGTAACGCACAGCGTTGACCTCGAGAACTGTGGATAATGGCACTCTATTCAAAACTAGAGGCAGTACTCGCATATATACCGTTTATCTTTACATAGCTTCAGAATGCAAAAATTCGGGTGATCCTTGTATACTGTATAGTACACGTGAGGCGATACAGATATTCTTACAGCTACAACATGCAGCTCTTTATATTACACTGGTAAAACTCTCTTCTGAATCTTCTTAATTTATTTTCATTTTATTTTCTTTTATCCCCTGAAGACTTCAACCTCTCTTAACCAATTTTTCGAATTTTCATCCGACTCCAAATCTTCATCAAGTTTCTTTCTTTCCTTCGTTTCAATCGAGCGCTCCGCCTCGATCTGATTTGATTACCAAAATGCGAGGTTTGCTGCTCGGCGTTATTAAGTAAGTTTAATAATAATCCATTTCACCGAAATTTAAGCTGGACAATATGGTAGGGTTGTTAATGTTTGATGAATAACATGAAAGAGAGGAACCCATGAAATCTGCCTGGTTTTATGTATACAGGCATGTTAAACTCGCGGCCGTCGTGACCGTATAGAGAACACAGGGATGATATACGAAACATCATGAAACTAAAGGGATGGGATTGGCACACGTGCCAGGAACTGTAATAAGCTAACCCGCGTAAAGAACCATTCACGTACGTAGTATCATTTTCTTTTGAACCGTGACTTTTGTGACGAGTCATTTTATCAGCTTGAGCTCGCTTCGGTCATATGGGACTTTGCGTTTTATTGTGATCGTCAAAAATTTTCTCCAGATTCATAAACGAACGTGTTGATGTATATAAATACATGTACTGGGCAATGCAGAGAAGCGTTCTGGCGCTGAGAGACATTATGGAATCACTTAGCAAACATACTTTTCTACGTATAAATGGTCTCGCAGTATTTTCGTGGTTTCGTGACAATATAATTTATGCATAAACGCGTCCGTAGCCGTAACGAGAAGCGCATACAGCGCGAGCTCGCTGCAAACAACTCTAACGTAATGCCCGCTGGAAGAGCTTGCGAGAAATTCCGAAGGAAGTGGAGGTAGAGAGAAAGAGAGAGAAGGTGGTATGAGGACACTAAAGTAGTGGAAAAGTTGAAGACTCACGTGTCTGAACAGCAATTAAAGTAAAATTATACAAAAGTGCATCTGAGAGCTGCGTGTGGCTGTAGATGATGTCTTGCATCAGAAACTGTGAAGCAAGTGCAACTTGCACCAGTCCAGTGTCCGGACTGTGTTGAAGTATCTCATTTAACGAGCCACAGTGTGCTAGAAAATTTAAACATTCTCAAATAAAAAGCACGACGCATATTTTTCTACTGGTTTCTAATTTACGCTATTTCCCCATAAATTTTTTTAACAAAACTTTTTCACTCTCAAGCAACATCTTCTTTTTTGGAATATTTTAAAATTAACCTTCAAACTGCCTGGAATAAAAAAGAGCGTCTTTTTACTTCGTTATAGACGTAGTAATATTTATATTGTTTAAAATACAAAAGCTTTTGATACTCTTGTTTATATTCATTTTTTCTTGTGTCTCTTCTTCACTGTGGCAACGGGAGGCCACCGATAAAGTCGCGTGCTACTTTCTGTCTATAGAAAACTTTAATTTTGTTTAAACATACAAGCAATATAATATAGTATATAATACAGAACCTATAAGAAAAAAAAATAACACTGATTAAACAGAAACTTCGTAAAGTGTAGGATAGAAGCTTTATAAATGCTCGTATTGGTTAGCGGAGGTTTGAGAAAAGTGAAGTACTCATCTTCGAAAGGAAAAACTTTAAATTAAACTGTTATAAAAGGATGGTACAGTCGACTGCCATGCAAGCTTTTATTACTTGACTCCCTTGGCTCGGATAAGATCAAAGAACTTTTTCAATGGCCCTGTATTACAGAGAAAGAAAATTTGATCAGTAACGACGATCTATGATAATAGCTCAAATAATTATCAGCGATTTAAGGAAAACGAAAAACCGTTAACAATGCGTTTTGAACCACATACGTTGAAAGTTATCGAATATAAATTTAGCATTTTTTAAAGTAGCTCTTCTGGTACTGATACTATAGTTTGATTTTGTCACAAGTGTTCACAGTATCACTGTGCTAAAATGAAACCAACCAGTAGGATTAACTGAAAATGAAGGAAAGTTGTTGAACGGCTCTGTTGGAGATAATGAGAGGCGGATTTTTTGTGCTACTTTTGGTGAAATAAAGCGAGCTTACGTGAATTCCGTAAATATTGATTTGATTTTAAAACAAAGTTGCACAGGTGCACGGGTACACGCGTTAACGTTAGCACCAGTAGGCGCGTTGTAATGCTAGGTGACACGGCGATACGGCTGATATTGGCTTTTATTTCAATATTGACTGGACGGCTGAAAAACAGCGTTAAACGGAAGTATCGCCAGGAGATATATCGCGATGATCAAGAGAATCATTAGGATGAGCGTAGAAATTCTAAACGAAAATATTAGAACTGACGTAGAGAAATAACGACAAATATTGATATATTTTTTACAAGAATATTTTTTTCTCTCAATTGAAATATCAAGCAGTACAGTAACGAAATTACTTGTATGACCTGACAGTGTTTCATGTCTACAGAAAATATCTTCTCAAAATTTCAATGACACAGCAATCCTCTCTCGGTTGGATTCTTCGGAATTTCTTTTATTTATATCCTTTTTTATTCTTATTAACAAACGGATGATCGTTCCACACCAGCAAAATTTCGTTTCGCACAGTCAACAGCGCAGCTACGAAGGGTGAATTTTCGCGTATGTCAGATGATACGAGGCGCCGAGCAAGTTCGTGTGGCGGCGCCTAGAATATAACAAATAAGGCACATTATTTATTTGGACACTTGGAAATGTCGGCGTTGAAGTCGAGTTGCTGTTGCGTTACGCTGCGATCCTGGCATTGCTCCGCCGGTGGCCTTGTGGGGTGAGAAAAGCATAGGGGTGACTTGCGAAATAAGGGGGTTGGAAGTGTTCTTCTTCGCCCCTCAATCCCGAACCCATATTCTGCTCCAGCTAGTTATCCTACTACCACCTACAGGATGATGTATCTCTTTGAGCTAGGGCGTAGAACACGTTCGCTTTCGATGCATGGAGGACTTTCGTGTTGAAAGGATTCGTATCCCTGAAACACCTCGCACAACCCCCGACAACGTAGACCCTTGTAACGTTCTACTGGATTTCTTTTTCAACACTAAATTTTATCCCTCGACATGTACGCCCTTGTGTGGTTCTAGCCGTATACTTATAGCGGTTCTAGTACCCGTTGAACCATGTTTAAATACATGTACAATATATATATATATATATATATATCCTATTACATGCTGACATTAGGCTATATTTATTAAGCAGATTCCATGTAAAATAAAATGTGAAAAAGAGGAGTAATTTAGGATAAAATCGTTGTTGTTATACTAAAACTATTATATAGGGTGAGTCGTTTAACTTTGCATAAACGAATATCTGGGAACGGAAGCATTTTAAGAAAAAATTGTTCAAACAAATTTCGTTTGTTTTCGAGGGGGAAAAAAATGCTGTAACGTTATTCTTTATTCGCGGCGGTTTTCAAGGTTTTTTTAAGGCTAACTTTGTTTTTCTACATGGGAACCCATATTTTTTATTGCAGACTGTTATGCTATACAAAAAACCAATTAACTCTTGTCTGAAACATTTTTAATGGGACCAGAATTTTCAATGTTATTTCAACATTAAGCGTAGACCCCGGGATTATTAATAAGTATATCGATTTTCTAGATACGAAAATCGGAAGAGAATAAAAAAATTAATTAATGTTTTTTTCTTGCGTAAGTAACCTATTTATTCTTAATATTGCTGAATAATATTATAATAACTATTCAAAATGGTGTTCTTCGACATCAATGCATTTTTGAACTCTCTTGAGTTACAAGAAAGCCTTAGTTAATTTTTTTCTTCTCTTGTTGAAAATACTGATCCTTTAAAAAAAATGTTTCAAGAAAAAGTTAATTGGTATTTTGTACAGCATAACAATCTGCAATAAAAGATATAGGTTCCCATTTAAAAAAGCCAAGTTGACCTTCGAAAGACCTTGAAAACCGCCGTGATTAAAAAATAACGGTACAGCACTTTCTTTCCCCGTCGAGACCAAACGAAATTTGTTTGAACATTTTTTTCGTGAAATGCTTCCTTTTTCAGATATTCGTTTGTGCCAAGTTAAGCGACTCACCCTGTACATTGCAAAGCCCTATACTTTCAAAGAGAGGCGTCACTTTTGTGTAACTTTTATCTGGGTATTTCAAAAATATATATGATATTAAAAGTGGAATATGGTCCGAACGTTCCATAGATACTGGAGAATCGATTGTCCCCTGGGAGAGAAACTTAAATTCAGTACGCTTTCCAGGGTCCCAAGCCTCCCACGTACAATATAACTTCTTTAAGCCTGTTTCCAGCAGAAGGAGCCACCCGACCAACCAGCCAGCCAGCCAGCCAAGCAGCATCTTCGCGATTGCGATCGTACCTTTGGACTTCTCTTGGAATAACGTTGGTTTATCGTAGCGTTTGGTCAGATTGGAAAGGTGGCGGAAGGTCGAAGGTGGCACTCCTGGACCCAGCGGTGGTTTATCGTGGGAAAGCTTTGGCGAACGTGCGCGGGAAAGTGGGAAAACGGGATAAATGAGAAAGGGGGAAGAAAACGAGGGGCCGAAAGTCGAGTGAACCGTGAGAGAGTTTTAAAAGCACCAGAAGCAGTATGACGCCTTAAAATATTCTAGAGAATTTTCTGTTCTATTTTACAAAATACAAGAGAAGTTGTTCGATTGAGCTATAAAACCCTATCTACGCTACACTGATTATTCGGAATAAGATCTCACTAATGGTTTCACAGACTCACAAAACGATTTGCTTCCATAAAAGATGCGGATACGTAAGAATAAGTAGAATCCACGAGAATGATGGATAATAACTGAGATGCCAAGATTTAATGGGACTCCTCGAGCTGGAAAAGAGTGAGCCCAAGGGTTTCTACGTAGGGTAGGATATCTACGTTTGGATAAGGAACGGTTAAGATGAGGGCTTGGATAAGATGAGGATGGGTAGTAAGGGATAGGAAGGGCAGGAAGGGTAGGAAGGGTAGGAAGGTGCCTGTCTTCGCTACGGATTACCTCGGTGGTGATTCGATTTAGCGTTGCAGCGGCGCAATTACTACAGGCACCCTAGGCGGAGCCTGCTAAGGCAGCCAAGCAGGCAGGCAACCTTCCCAATACCCTGGCAGTACCTCTTGCCAACCTACTCCTTTCCCAAACCTTGCCGAATCGCTCCACGTCTTCGCCGCAGGAGCGCCAAGAACTGCTAAGAGGTCCTAGACGTGACGCGCCACCGATAGTAAACTTGCCTAATCAACCATAAAATTAAAGCTACTGCTTTCCACTACTACGGGATATTTGAAGCTTTCGGGAATTCTCCCTAGGAAATCCTAGAGGATATTCTGACACGCTATTCGTATGCCTTTAGTAATCTTTATATGTATTTGTTATAATACCTCGTGCTTCCATTTCCTTGTATTTTCAATATAAGGACATTATCTGAAACATGATACGCTGCATTGTATAACATCTACTCAATAATTGAGTTTATCATGTTAGCAACCTTAGTTAGAGCTAAAATTTAAATGCCAAATGGCCTACCGGATTGGGTTACCGTAGGTGCGGTAGACATAGACCACGGAGTCTCTACACCAGGTATTACTTGATTCTTATAATTTTTGTAAAGGAACCGTTGTAATTTACAACACGCAATCCGAGCGCGCTCGGGGTTAGAGACAACTCATTACCGAGAACTGGCAAACAGAAAACTGGGTTATGCAAACTCATACGTCATCGGAATTAGAACTGTTGCAATCCGCCGGTGTATCTCGAATGTACACTATCGCAGAACGTGTTCTACTACGTGTATGAATTTATGTAATGCGGTCCTAGATTGCGGGAAATACAGGAATATGTGTTGCGCAACTGTGCTTACTGTGCACCCACGATAATGCAGGCTCTAGGTTGTACGGTAGCCCCCCTCGCGCTTCTCTGTCTCCCTCTCTCGTTCTCTCTCATTTTTGGAACAGCTCACACACTTCAGCGCGACAAATTGCCTGACAGGACACATTCGAGAAGCTTCTTGATATGCACCTTTCGACAAAACAGCTAATCTAGTCAATTGTTTATGTTTCATATTTTAACGAACATTACATATGTTTTTCAGCGCCATTAGTCGGGTGGGCTGAGTAGCTCGTCGACTAGTAATGAGGAAATAATACTTACACATTTTATAATTACTCTGTAAATATCGTTTTAAGTAGATCTTGCTCTCGTACTGATCTTAGCTTTCAGTTTTTGTTACTTTTTCCTACTTTCTTTTTTAATTATCTCTTTTCCTTCACATTCACTATTACTGTTTCTCTTCTTTCTATCTATATTATATTACAAATGCTCTACCATCTGTATTTTAAACCGCCTGATCTACAATTTTTGTCCAGCATGTATTTTAATTAAATGCATGTATTTTTATTAAAACACACACACACACACACACAAACACACACACTCCTAATTCCCCCACCGTCTCAAATTGTAACAAAGACTAGAATTTATTTATTAAAATTACAGTGTCATATATTTCATTTAATTCTCTATTAGTGAAAAAGAAAATCTACCAAACGCTGAAACGAAGGTGAACTTGTTTGGTAGCTTGCATCGTGTTCAATCCATGCAATGAATTGTTAAGTAAAATGTTCTCTGGAAAACTTCGTGAGTCAGTACCTAAATCGAGCCATAAATAAGCAAATCAATTTCCTCTTAAGGTAAAGGAGAAAGAAGGTAGACGAGAGTAAAGAAAAAAAGGGGAAAGAAGAAAAGGGCACGAAGGTCACGATTGCCTGAATATAAACTCGATTTCCTAAGTGGCCGAGTGTCGTTTCTTGGGGTGCAAGAGAGAAATGGTTAGGGATGCTGACTGCTTGAGAGGAAACAAATGAACGCGCCATTGAAAAACCATCTAGAAGGAAAGAGGGAGAGGGTAAACGTGAAAAAGAATGAAAGAGTAAAAGAGTGAGAGGTTAGCTTTGGTTCGTGCCCCTTACTGGAATCAGAGTTTAATGGGCATAACGTCAGAAAGAAGCAACCCTACCGATTCAATATATCAGCCCTTTTGGACGGGGGCTTGAAACCATCTCAATGAATAAATGAACCAAATCGAAAACTGGGGTGTGCAAAAATAAGGGTTTGCAGGGAAGAGAGTGTACGGGCAATAAGGAAGCACAGGAAAGTACAAGTAGAAACATATGAGGATTTCTGTGTAAAGGTAGAGAGCAACATAATTTTTGTAGAGTGCATCAAACCTTTCACGAAATCTATTTAAATCTCGTGGGAAATTTTTATAATGTATCCGGTAGAGTGTAGTGCCTATTTCGGCTCAGCTTTAAATTCGGGTCAAAAAATTTCAAATGCTTCCCAAGCCGACTGTATCATCCGTAGATATATTTTTGTTTTTCACCAGCGTGTTTCAACAGGCAGGACTAAAGACGATAATGAAAAAAAAATCATCTATGGATGATGCAATCGTCTTGGAAGTTACTTGAAAATTTTTTATTCGAATTGGGAGCTCACCCTACTAAGTCTACATTAAAAGTTTCTGATAGCCTTTTAAATCAATCATAGTACCTGTTGAAAATACGCACTTCAATATCTTTAATATCTGTTAATAAAGGGGCGGCTAAGCTAAGAAAACCTTTCAAGTTTTCCAAGATGTTTTCCAAGAGAAATAAGGTTAAGTGGAGAATAGAGTATGGCGTTGGGAATTGTACGGAAGACGTTGAAAATGAAGCGAAAGCAGCATGGAGTAGGAAGGCTCTCGAAACGGTTCGGTCCGCACCATTAATGAAGCTGCAATTAATGTTCGACCTTGCTGCGAATTTCGCTTCTATAAAGGCTTATTTTCACGATGCTCTCTTGTCCTCCCTTTATGCCGAATACTCCTGCCTCTCTATACCAGTTGCCCTTCTCTCTTACTTTCTTAGAAACTCTGCACCTTCTTCCTCTAACCACGGAAAAGTTTCGGGGGACGGGGGGGGGGTAGGGGGGCAGGGAGTAATTGCAGAAGTTTGTGGCTTGCAGGTTAACCGGATCCTCGGTGCGTAAGTTTTCATGAAAATTAAATGTCTCGTTGACGGCAGACGAGCTCCCTTGCAGTGGTAAAATAAAGCAAAAGTAAAAGGTCAGTTAAAAAGTAGGATAACCATAATCAGTAAATTCCTCCCCAAAAAAAAAAGGATTCAGGTAATTGCATAACAGTCTCCATACAATAATATTCAAGGAGCATCTAAAAAATTAATGAAAATTGCGAATTCTTTTTAAAATTATTTCTATATCCAATTACTGGTACAATAGCGGATCTATTGTCACGAGCGGGTGATTACGATTCCATAGGATTCTCTATTGTCCAATAAGGCATTATACCATAACGTGATGGGCAGTACTATCTGAGAATGGGATTAATAGAAAATTGGAGAGCAGCAGTAATAAGGCGGAAGGGGATCTAATGGGTTCTCCGGTAGAGTGAGTAAGTGGTGAAGGTCCATGCGAGATCAGCCCATAAAGAATCCGCTCGACGTAACGCCCAGCTAATTAAGACGATATACATAATTAGAGTGTTAGTCACGTGCGCGACCCCGCGCAATTGAACGGTCAGCCCCCGTGTGGAACCCCCTCAAGGCAAACACGTCTTGTGCACGCGCCCAACTGCAGTCAGCACGTTGGCTTTTAAGGCAAACGTGGGTCCGCAATCCGCCACCAGCATAGGGGGTCGTACCAGAGTTAGCTCACCGATTGGAAGAAAAGGAACACATAGAGAGACAGTAGGGTATGTAAGGAACAGTAACAGTGAAGAAGTACAAATTGTCATCCTCTGGTAAAAATTGACCGACTAGAAAAGGACACTTCGAACGTGTCCGTCCAAGTTCATAGAGGTTGCTGTAAGGTTTCATGGATCTACACAATCTTTACGAGAATATCGTTATACATAGTTCATAACCACTGGTTGGGAATAGGGGTTGAAGTTGGCCGAGAATCGCGCCAGACACCGCTCGAACAAATGAATGGATCCAATAAGGCTCGTTTCCAAAGAGCTGGTTATATGATATTGGTAAAACGGTCGACTGTTGTATGGATGAAAATACATCCCTAGGTAAATGTCGGACATCTTTATTTGTTCTTTATATTTATTTTATATTCCATTTTTTTGTTTATTTCCAGTGGAAAATATAAAGTCTAGACACAAACACTTGTCTCTTCTCATGGAAATCCAGATCTCCATTAAATCTATACATCGCGTAAATGCTGCAATTCCAACACGTATTCTTGATTAAAGTATTGCGCATCAAAAGTGTGTTTCAGTTACGATATTATATCTATACGTATGGATGGAGGTATTTGAATAGAAAGTATCCTTTTGGTTGCGAAATTATGCGCGCAAACCCTAAATACTCTAGCGGCGTTACAACCGAAGATTTTTAAACAAAAACAGTTCTCAATATCCTGGAAATGGGTGGATTTTAGTCTGCAAGCTCTTAAAATGTTAAGAAAAAAAACGAGCTACAATTTCTTATACCAATAGAAAATGATGTTCTATTAAAGGAAAAAAAAATAACGTACCGTATCGCGAAATCAAACGAATATAAAAAAATCATTTGGATGAAACATTAATCCTTGGAAACCATACAATTTTTATCTGAAACTTTTTCCCTTTATCTTCAATAATAATGGAAATAATCGAGGTTTTCACTTTCGGTGAGACACTCTGTATAACATATATAGTAATATGCACTTCGATATTCCATATCCCAACTGATGTTTAAAGTGAAAAATGTAGAGTACAATACCAACAGGAAGCTTCAAAACGAAATATTTCTGGGTGAAATATTGATTTTCCTTTCTTTAACTATTGAACGATCTCATATTCCTTCTATCAGCGTAATAGATCAAACGGTCATCTCATAGATCAAACAAGGCAACTCATAGATCACGTTATATGGTTACGGGACTGCAGAGAATTGAATCAACTATCCCTACACATAGTAACGTGCAGTACCCAAGCCATCACAGTTATAGCTACGTAAATCCAGATTTGTGGTTGATCCCATAACGGGATTGGGAATGTCAAGAAAAGTTTGAAAATATAGATCAATAATTTTAGGACGAACTTATCTAAAGTTTACCTATACGATCTCTCCACTTAAACGTATCGAACGAATTGACTCGTCCTTTTAATTTCGATGATAAAGTCAACTTCAGTATTTTCATAATTAGTAACAATATTGACATTAAACAATCATTTGCTCCATTCGATTTAAAAAATATTTTATTATTTAAAAAATCTATCGATCTTTAACTCACTCACCACAATATTTATTTAAACGTAAGAAATAACTATGACAAAAAATATTAGCATTGTGGAAAGAAAATAACCACGTGATTCGGGTTACCCGTATATCAAAATGTAAGAATCAACAAAGTTATGAAATAGACACTATTTTGAACACTGGAGTATAGTGTGCGAAATATATGCGAAATGAGAAAATTCTAAATATATTTTATTGCAAAACCATGCATAATTTGTTACCTAAATTTTACTCGTGAATCAACAACGTATCGAAATCAGCGCGCTAAATCAGTCCAAATTGAACTTTACAGGGAAAACAAGAAATAATGTTAAGCTACCACGAGGTAGCTGTAGTAATATAACTACAGTGCCTACTACAGACATACTATAATGGATATACGCAATGTTGGCCAATATGGCGAATGCTCATCTGCAGCCTGGATTACAGTGAGGACATTTTTTTTAAAATAAAATAGAATTACAACAGATACGTCATGTGTGATTACTTTACCTAAAATCAATCCAATATTCATTTTACTATTGTGACCAATACATTCCTTTGTTAATCAACAAAAAGTTTATTCACTACCTTTATTTAAATGCATCCTCATACACGATTATGTGAATAATATATAAAAAAAACATCGTGGCTCACAGATGCATTCGAACTTGTACACAAAATTCTAAGAGCTCACGGGTATCCGCATAGGTGAAAATGAAATTAATTTCATCCGCGTAATTAAGAGACAGTATCACTGGAGTCAAAATCTCATAATTCTTCTCCACACTTCACGCTCATGCATTACATAGTATTCATATACCTTAGCGAAGCGTTCTTGCGATTCCTCATAAATTCATATTTTATACAACACTTTCCAACGTGCGGATGGGCACTTCACCTAAATACGTATGAGGAAAGTGGCTAGTACACAAGTATTTTGTCATATATGTAGAGAAGTGTGCTCGAGAAAAGCCAAGAGAAGTAAATACGAAGGATTCCCTAAATAACGCACATACTGCTGCTAATATTTATACCGGTAGTTACAGTTTAACAGTTTACGCTCGGCAGAATGTAATACCTACTAGTATCAGGCTTAAGTGAGGTTCTCTATATGGATAAGTACATATGTAGCTTGTAGGTAGGTTCTACCTGAAGCCGAGTCGAGTAGATTTTTCTGGAAAGATGCCAGAATGTCTTAAACCTCATTGAGGCCAAGTGTAGTGCACGTGGCATTATAGTACGTAGTTGTACGTTCTAGGTGTTACTAGGCTGAGAGTACTTTAACGTCAGACTGTATATACTTAGAGCCATATGGTGTGATAAGTTAATTTTGAAAATTTTATTTAATGCACATACTTCATTGACTGTTGAACCTTAACTAGCCAATTAAAAATTGTCATTGCCACGGCTAATTATTTTATTAAATTTATCGTCCCAATAAACGTTATTAGTTAAAGTATTTCATTGAAGCTCGCTTATGACTATTAAAGAATTTATAAAATGTACAGAAACTTCATGGTTTTTATTTTTCAACTTTTTCATATTGTTTTCATGTTTTATATTCTCTATCTTCTTATTTGTTTTTTTCCTGTCGAAGAAAATGGCGCGCAGCTTTCGCGTACTCACACGAGCTAGATATCCTTTATAGGTGAAACGGGTTTCTCTGAATCCTCTCTACTTCCACGGGATATTTCCTCTCGCTCCCGTGGGAACCATAGGAAAAAGCCGCGATCCCGAGGAATTGCACGGGACTGGCTGGTGGAATTGCGCCAGCCAACTGGGAGCGGAAGAGCGGATCACTATCTGTCCGCTTGGGGTTATAATTAGTCTCGCTATCTAAATCCTGGCCTGGAAGAAGGACCTCTCTTTCGCAGAAGGCCTTCTATTTTTTACTACTTCTTCCTTTCTATCCATCGTTCTTTTTCTTTCTTACTCATTCATTCATTTTCTCTTCCCTTCTTTCTTGTTTTTCCTATTCGTCAAATCTCAGGTTGGTAGCTTCTTGGGAGAAATCACATGGGATCCCGTGTCAAAATATTTTCAGTCTATGTAAGGCTGCGATAGATCTACAAAAGAACGTATATGGAAAATCCAGCAACTGAGACAATTGCGGACTGGAATCTAGACTCTGCGATTGCAACATAAATCTTGACCCAGTCTGCGTAGATGTGGATTAATTTATGTTTAATATATTTTAACTGTCTACTAAGTAATTTACGCTATTCTGTCAAGATCTACGTAGGCGTTAAATCGACGACATCCAGTTTTGGCAAAGTCCACCTGTTACTCTACGTAAATATATTCAGATCTACGCACATTTCTTCTAGATTTTTGTCGCAATCGCAAAGTCGACATTCCTGTTGGCGAATTTTCCATAATCGCCTCTTTGTAGATCTATCACAAGCTTACACAGACGAACATTATTTTACACGGACCGGCTTCCGCGTTCTTTGAGATTCTCTAAGAATCCTTCGTTGAGCTTTCAGTACCTTCAAACTTTCTATTTTCTTCTCCCATACTTTTAAATTTACTTCGTATTTCTATGAGACTTAGGGCTTTTGAAAAAATTAGAAAAACAGTATTATTACTTTTAATAAATTTTAAAACATGTCTTAACTCTTTAATCTGTTGATTTTATAAAAATTCTAATTGATAAGCATATATTGTAAATTGTTTGATATGGAAGCAGCTATAGCAGTGATTCATTGGTTAGCTTCTAGTTCATTTTCAGGTATCTATATTTCAGTATACTCTTGCTATATAATTACGCGCGAAACTTTTCAGCTTAGGAGGTTGATTAAATGCCGGCGAATTCCACGGCGATATAATACGGGTATAATACCTACCTATCTATCTAGTGGTGGAAAAGCCCAGAGGAATTATTTATTCGACCCTGGTGTTTCACGACTACCCGCCGGGAATTGGTTCACTTCGGAAAAGTAATAATGTTATATTCTCTGGTATCTCTATCTAGCAGTACGGTTAATTGTAATGAGAATTGTCAAAGATACCATCCGTAGTTGTTGGATTCTGCATGCTATGTTTTATTTCATTTGTATTTCCTATTCTGTCATCACCCCTTTAATCTTTGGGTAACCAGGGAGTCACGTCGTTAAATTAGTATATCTGTAGGAGAAGAAGAAAAAGAAAAATGGAAATGGGTTCAAGACTTTGAGAAAATTGTCTTTCTCTAAATGAATATTTAAAACTCATTTGAGGTTCAACTCATATTATTTTTCGACACATATTGTCCTAGTATTTGCCTCTCCTTCTACTTATTCCAGTGTCCTCGCTATTCCATGGCTTGTACTTCCGCTATGGCCCCTTCCCATACCTTTCTCAACTTTGCAAGATGGCAGAAGGGATTCTGGGGAGAATCCGGTCAACCATGTATTCGCACGGCTGAAAAAGCTCGTCCGAAAGATTTTCAGGGTTTTCTTTGCTCTCTAACCTTTCTCTGGGATTTCCATTGAAGCGACAATACGTTATCATACATGTACATGCCTTCCCATATATCTGCCTATGTATTTCAGCTAGGTATTCCTATTCGTGCAGTAGCTACATTCGATAATCGATTTACTCTTTTATACTCTTTTGTATTTTTTTCTTTATTTTTTGCCATACATTTCTACTCTCTTTAATTGACCTTTTTTTTCCTTTTTCATTAATAACGTATACGTATGACGCACTTTATTGATCTATGACTCCCGATTTACACTTACAATAAATCTCAGGATATCACGATAACGTCTATCGTTGGTAACAAGGGTAGGGACCAATGTCAATGGCACTTTTATACTTTCTAGAGATGATCTTTATGATTAGCCTTGTCCGGTCTACATTTTCCCAGGAAAACTAATTGATTACACGTCAGATAAGGTTAACTGGGTCAACTTGGGAAGAGTTTACGTAAAGGACTTAAGGGAAACTTTGAGGAGAGGCTTAGAGGTAGGGACTGCTCCCAAAGGATACGGAGGGATTAGTACCCTCGATTATGAAGGAACATCTTATATATATAAAGACCTAGAAGTAACAGTGGGTTGTAGGATTGTAAGATCCGTCTAATAACAATAATAATGGTCATAATTTCTGTTTCAGGTATGTAACCCACGACTGAGAGATGTGTCAATAAATTCAAACAGAAGTACGGTGAGTGTGGATATTTAAATTTTAGAAGTTTCCATAGGGGTTGTAGAAAAAAAAAAGAATCAACATACTTTTGGTTTCGTTGAAATTTCCAATTTTACTTGACAAGAGTGTGAATACTTTTATGTGTAAGTCTTGAACGTAATGATTGCCAGGACAAGTGCCGCTCAAAGTATTTCTACGATAAATTAAGTTCAAGGGAAACCTATCTGTAGATCGGAATATTAACGAGTGCCATAGAAAAGTATGTGATCGTAAGGGGTAGTTTGCCAGGAAGTTAACGAGATCATTAGGGGATGGCCCCAAGTAGAAGCGGCGAGCTAAGCTCCAATGTGCTCGCCATGTCGTATTAAAGTGCATGGAATGCGCACTAATTCGTGGAATTACGTATAGCTCAATCTACAGTGCATCCAGACTGCATCCAATGTGCATAATAAAACCAGCGAAACCTACCATGTTCAATAGCAGTTGGAAAATAGAATGAATCGGTTTGAGTGGAGCAGAAGAGCAGCAACACTCGTTCCTCAATTTTAAATCTCAATTTGCGTTGAATCGATGCGTACCATTTGCTCTGATAAAGTAGGAGCAAACAGAGAAACATAGAAATACATGATATTTATATTGCATAATTGCTACTTCACATCCAATCGAAACGTGCGTTATAAATTCCAACGTACGTTATACATTAATTTGTATCAATCATTTAGTTTTGTCTAATTGAATTTGGCTATCGTTGTCACTAATAAAAATAAAAAATCGTAAAGTCATGCTAAGTGTTCTCTTGTACTTATTTATCACGAGAAAGGGGAGAAAAAAAGGCGAAATAATGCCAAAGAGGAGAGAGTACGATAAGTCAAGAACAATAAAGTGCTACCACCAAGCAGACAAGGGCGTACACGAGCAAGTATCGTATAGTGGAACAGCCAACCGGTATACCATGATGAAGTCAATGTGGGTGCAGGTATAGTTAGCTGGCTGGTTGTTACTGGCCCGAATCTACTAGCTGGTCCGTAAAGGGGAATAGGTCGCTGGCCATGGAAGTCTGCTAGCTAGTGAATGGTGGTGGGGAGCAATGGGGTAGCCTGAGTATGTCCGAAGTATGGTATCTGGAGGCGTGGGTCAGCAGCATCCCCTAGAGTGTGTGCCAGGGCCGGTAGATCTAACGCATCTGACAGGAAGTAGCGTAGGTTAGGGAGTAGAGACGATGGTTGTGATGGCGTCGGGGTTCTCTACTTCGTTTTCCAGGCTACGAAATGGACCCTGGAGTAACGCGGCAGCGAGGGATAAATTTACCGATGGGATAGTCAGGGTATGGAGAAGAGAGATATCCTGGATGCGAGAGAAGAGAGAATCAGGGGTGGACTGGGAAGATTGGGAGGACTGGATGTTCCAGGAGGACTGAGAACTCCAGTGGTAGTTTCCTGGACGAACGTTTTTCGGTTAAAAATATACTCCTTCGACCTCCCGTGTTTCCCTCTGAACCCTTCAGCCCCCAGGGGGTGGGTCATAGTCGTAGAAAACATCCTCGAAAGCTCCGTTGGCCAAAGGCACGCCCTTTTTGAAATACACTCGATCCTCACGTGCACAGAGTGTACCCTATACTAGTACCACGTGGAGATAGTATCTACCGACTACTACACCGTGCCAAACCTCCTGCTCTCCTAACTATTGATTTCGACCGCATTCAGATTTTTCATGTAAAATATTATAGAGACGTCAGCTCTCGTATCGCAATTTAACATTGTTTTTATTTTGGCTTTTCTTATTTAGCCACGCCAATCTTTTTACAATCAACCAGTCGCCAGTCCCTTTAGGCAAACGTGTTTATGCTAAATCTCATTTTCCAATCCTTTTATAATAACAGATCTCATTCTGTTCACTCAGTACACCGACGAATATCAAACGGATCTTTTTTTTTTCTTTTTGACGAAAATCCGATACTTTCATGAGCAATCACGCAACAAGACAGATCCTTTTTTATTTTAAGATTGTTTGGTTTTATTCCTCGTTTTTTCATAACGTGATCTTGACAATTTTTGCGAATAATAATATGCACAATCTGTCTCACTGTGCCGAATTTTCAAAGTTCACGAATTAATTCAATCATTTCCGCGATAAATCTTTGTCTTTTTGGGTGTACACTATAAGAATTGCTTTATGCAGAAATACCATAGTAAATTAGATTAATAAACTTGACCCTGAGTAGCTACTACTTCTTCGTTTTTAGGTGCTAGAAATACAGTAACTGTACTACGTACCAGTGCTTAACAAATTCAGTGCGCATATCGCCCATAGACGAGAGGCTCAGCTCTCTGGGTATATATGTATATATAATACAATAAGGAATTTTATATATGTACACAGAAAAAGTGTTAAACAGTACGTCGCGGAGAATGATTGTAGACTTACAATTAATGACTATTATAAACTAATTTTTCCTTAACTTACTAAAGGTACGGATTCTTTTGACTTGGGTGCAGCCGTTCGATAAAAATCACTGAAGACATCATCGGTATTTTACAATTCGTACGATTTGATCGTGTGCCGTACTATTATTTTCATTATATTTACATCAACATATGATTTAAAATTTTTTTGAGCGCTGTATTATTTACCTTCGAAGATGAATGTTGGAATACAATGAGTTTTTTTCTGATGGCTGACGTCTGGATACACGACAAAACATGCTTCTAGGTAAAATTCCTAACATCTCTACTCCATCAAACCAAAGTATTACTACGTGGAACGTGTGAGAGTTATTACGATAGAAGGATGCGTTAGACACTGAAAAAAAATTGTTTACGTGAAAACGGCTGAATCAATCGATTTGAAATTTACAGGAAAATTTGAAATCCGGATGTTGATGGAAGAAAAGCGTATGCAATCTAAATGTCTGTTTCATATTTCCGGTTTTATGTTTATTTCAATATTCCATTTACGACGCTTTAAATAAAGTTTTCATAATTGTAATCAATATATGACACGTGCGCTTAATTTAATTCTAATAGAAGACAACGTAAGAATACTTGATTCTACTTAAAAGTACAAATATAATTTATTAAACTCCTTCATTCTCTTCCTTTTTTGTTTCCATTTTTGACAAGAGATTTCAATTGCGTTTACAAGTAGGTTCCCATTATGACATGTATTTTTAATTTCTGTGATACACGAATAATATGAAATTCCATACCAGCACGCAAATGTACGTTGAGCTTCAATTGTTCTTCCTGCTTTCGTAACTTCCCGGATAGAAAGAGTGGAATAAAGTGCCCATCGTAAGCATTCTTATCACATGCGTTAATGACAAGAGTACGCACAGAGAAATTTACATTTAAATAACGTGAAGCAAATTTTGCAAGTAACAGGAAATATAAACGTGAGGTTTCGTCCGCGAGACAACGTTGTTCATCCCATCATGAATATTTTTTGACTTTTCTAATTATCTAATTTTTTTCTGTTCCTTTCATTGAAATTTCTCTCTCTTTTGAAACGCGCAAAATGCAACTCTGTATACGAACGGAGCAACCGCCTAACCAACCAATTCCGTGTATGCTAGTTTTCACGCACAGTAGGTATATCCAGTGGTTATCAGCCGCTAAGTCTGATGTATCGCATCGTCCCTCACTCACGCCATCCTCATTTTTCCTTCGAGATATTATGAAAACGCAGCCCATAGATAACGGGACGACGCCGGGCGTCGACGTCGAGCGAAAATTGAGACGAAATTCCAGTGCTTCGCCACGGCTCGTTTCATCCGCCTCCCGCGTAAACGCAACCTTATTCGTTAAGAGAACCTGTCTGCTTGCGCCGCGGTGCGCCACGACGTCACGTAATAAATGCCCTCCGACCTTTGCTACCTTATGTCCCACCCATAACAACCGATATATTCCCAAGAGCGTGCAATAAGCTTAATACGTATCAAGGTAACATTAATGTATATAAGTTTACCGCGAAAAAAAAAGTTAAATTGAAATAAAAAGTGACAGCTTAATAATTCTTTTCCTTTCCGTGTATATAAATATTGATCAGTAACGTTTATGATGATATTGGTAACATTACTGTTTTCTCTCTTTTAAAGAAGTGTTATACTATTTCCAAACATTTCTTACGATTAACAATGTTCTTATGATTAACATTTTTTATCCCGTGACAATGCTAGTGAAGTTCCTTTACGAAAGCACTTACCACTTACGCGCATATATAATATTTTGAAATGTAAAAGAAGGGAGAATCGCGAGTCCCCAAGAAAATAAAAGACAGTCGGAGGGTTGAGACTCGTTACGGTCCTGCGAGTAACGAGAAAAATATTTTACTGCGCGGTATCCCGCTACGACTTTCCAGCCGAATTGCCTCTCCCGAGGAGAATATCGTAATGGACTGCACGGCGTAAAGTTTGAATAGTGGATCTTGTAACGGCGAATAACCCTGCTATAAAGCCCTTGGCAGAATTCTTGTCTAAAGGTATTTTCCAGGGGCGACTATATTTTTTGACTTTCCCTCTTCTTCCAGTGCAAATTGCGTTAAACTTAATAACTGAAATTTTTAAGAAAACTTTCCACGATGCGTTACATCTATTCGAGACACTTATCTCCGCGTGAAAGAGAAGTTTAATTAAAAGTTTTGTCCTCTGCAACAAAAGGTTATTGTCATGGCTTCATCCGGCACTCGCGTCACTGACTATTCACCCTTAACTATTTACTCTGTGGCAAATTGTTGACCTAACACAAATACTGGTACCCATTGCACTTCCCTCACTAGGTCAAACGCTCCTGAAATTTCTCTCGAGCCGCATTATTCTTTTCATTATAGCAGACATAAGTGTATCATTTCGAGGTGCAGATATTTTTCGTATCAAATATTCATAATGAAGCATCATAACTTGGAAAATGAAAAAAATAATAATAGAACATTCGTACTGCCCTTGTAAACAATTAGCTAAGGCGAAAGGTGAACGATATTCGACTACAATTGTATGAAATTGTTTTGCCGTATTAAATATCAGAATGTTTGAAAATCTTCCTAGAATATAAAGTGGCGAAAGGGGGCGTGCATTGTCCGTTCCTTCCGTTTCAGTGGTTTTCGAGTGCATTTTGGTGCTAAGTGCATAGCCCTATTCTTTGTGTGTGTACGTGCGTGTGTGTGTATACATAAACATATGCTGGTAATTCGTGTTAGCCCTTTTGTACTTTTCGCAGCCTACGAGGCTCAGGCGCCATTGGATTTTCTGAAAAGTGGGCCCTTATAAGAATAAGAGTGGTCGTTTCATCCCCTGGCTGGTAGATTCGAGATCGACGCCCTGTCTGCCAAGGTTTAGAGAATGGTTTCAAGTGGGAACAAGAGGCAGTAAGATATAAGGTATAGTATAGTGAATATAACAGGATACAGAGGCGCAGAGATGCGAAGGGAAGGGTGGCAACAGTGCGGAAGGGATAAGTGTAAGAAGGGCTGCTGTCATGATTTACGTACCGGCATGATAATACAAACTGTCCTGCCTCCTACCTTAACCTTAAGTTATTACCCACGGCTTGTTCAGCAAGACGCCCGTATCCTGAATTGTATCCCGAAGAACAAACCTGACATAATTGCGTCGCGTTTACCACCCTTACATGCCTGCCATAACCATGGCCGTACGGTTACAGTCACGTAGTATCGTTAACCATAGTATCACCTACAATTTCTCTAGCTAATAAAGCCTAAGCGTGCCTCTGGCAATATAATGCTAGTACTGCTACTTCTACTGCCCCTACTTGGATCCCGAGATTTCGTGTAGTCTTCCCAACAAGAACAAAAATAAACGTTCACCCATATTATTCGAATGCCTAAGTTACTTATGCGCACTGTTACACGCGAGTTTAATACTTCTTATCGAGTCCTGACGCGTGCCGTAAAAGCATAAGGGACGAGCGCGAAGAAAGTCCACGAAAATCCCCTGATTTTAAGGTAGACAGAAAACGCAACCGAAGAATGTCGGTGAGGCGATGCAAACACCTATCTCCGAAAGCCGTCAAGTTTGTACGCTTGTAATATTTGTACGCTCGGGGGTTGAAACTTTCCATAGTGGTCTTAGGGATTGTTCTACCATCGTATAAGAGAGCCGAAAGAGGTTGTTTGAAGATTTTGCAAAGGTGGAAGAATCCACCTCGCACACTGTATACGTACAATACGTAAATTTATACTGGTTGTAGTATAAGGAGAACAACCTAAAAGTGGAAAATCAGTGGGTCTACCATGGCTTGTAACTTCAAAGTGAAAAACCCCGTGATACACAGACAAAAAGTTTAACCGTTGCAACAGCAGTTTTGCGGTGCCGATCCAATGTTTTTCCTGCCGTGAAATATGCATATCATTGCGTTTGCTAACCAGAAATCCAAAATAGTTACGTAAGCACAGCAATGATTACATTCGTTGTGAATACACTGGCTGCCAGGGGATAACTTTGTGTGTGGGAAAAAGTTTGCAGAAAGTTTCGTTAACTTCTACCTTCCGCCTTATAAGGGTTCTCGCGGTAACCATGCTGTTTTGAGGTGAATGAATTGCTCGACGTAGGAAAGCCACCGCCACGCTCCAACCCTTTCCTGAGCTCAGGGAATGAGATATGAGATAAGGTTGCAACTGCTCTGAGATCTTGGTTAACACTTTGAGCTGTACTGAGATATGTGGGGACGTGCAGACAGACTACTCCTGGGAAAGGATAAGAACTGATGAGCGAGGGTGAAATTACACGTGAGAATTATACTGTGGCACAAGTATACACTAAAGTACCAGAGAACTAGTATGCTATATAAGTGTATCACTTTCAGACTCTTACTACTTCAGCAGGATACAGAGTGAGAGAGTTTTCTCTTTGCTTTCAGTTCGTATAGTATACATAGATCTTTGCGTGCTTGCATATAAGTACAATTCCACATTTGTAAGGTAAAGATACGTCCCACAATGCAATTCCATACGCCATGAATATCCACGTAATTGAATCGTGTCGGCGAATACAAATTCAACTTTGCTGTTTTCGTAGCGTGTTGTCACGATGTTGAATCTCATCTTGATTATTATCTTGCTCTTTTGCTTCCTCGTAGAGGAAGCTAGGTGACGGTGGAAAATTTTTTTTCGAGATCTTCATGTCACTGTATTCAGAATTTGCCAAAACGTCGAGAAAACACATTTGGAGAAAATTTCCGGATGTGTGTGTGTGTGTGTGTGTGTGTGTGTGTGTGTGTGTGTGTGTGTGTGTGTGTGTGTGTGTGTGTGTGTAATTGGTTCCCAAAATTCAAACGTAATAATTCGAGAACGGTATTAGCTACAGCCCCCAAATTTTGCAGGCCTGTGCAGCTCTATAAATACCTTTATCGACTATAATTTCCGTCATGATTCAAACTGCGGCTCGGATTTTATGTCGTTTTCAAATTCACAAAAAAAAAAGAGCGTTATCACTCTAGCGATCGTAATTTTTGTGACATTCGTCTAAATAATTCTTGACGAACAGATTTGTATTCAAAGTTGGTTGGTATTGCATTTGAACCGAATCCATCGAGAAGATTTGATTTAATGATAGTTTAAATTTTTCGAAAAATCGATTTTATCAATATATTGTAATTCTAACTTTGACCGATTGAGCTCCAACTTTCCAAGTAAAAGAAATTTCATCTATGACGAAGCCAAAGATTAAAAAAAAATAAAAATACTTCCTCATGTAAGAACTTCGTACACTATACCTACGATTGGGAGGAAGCAAATTGCAAGTTTCAACTTGCAGCTTTTTTTAATTACAATCATTCGAATTTATCTATCGCATTGTTATCTAAATATATGGCAAACAATAATAAAGTTGTTCCAATCTTATCCCAGTAAAACACTTTTCTTACTTCGATGTAACATTTTACATAACTGCTACATAACAAAGATGTAATTGTCACAAGACGTGTTTGCTGGGATATTTCCGGCTCTATCTATCGTAATAATGGGGATCTACCTTACAGGTACTTAGCTCTTTGTTTTGTATCGAATTCTGAACTGTAATAATTATACTTGTATAATACAATACTCTTGATAGAGATTCTCATTTGGAATCAAATTTCCTTGAATTTCATAGGGATTCTTTGTAGAAGCAATAGTATATCAATATGTAGCGAAACTATATACTATCCTTGAGAGAATCCTTTCAAGCGATTCTATCAAGGGGCGTAACATCATGAAGCGTAGGAATTTCACCGTGACGAAGATCATTGCGTTTCTCATAAAACTCACTCCATTATTCGTCGATTTTCACGTGACTGTTGAATAAGGGGGTCGAATATGAGTACCAACTCATAAAATTTCAAACATTGTCGAAGAATCTCAATGTTTTATTATTTCAAACACTTTTATATCCCTTTTTTCATCCTTCATTCGAAAATGTCTCTTTCAATTCCCATCGGACTTACCGGTACATATCTTTACATGGGTTTTCATATGACTTTACAAATAGTAAATTCAAATATCTCCTTTACGCTATACGAAGAATCAAAGTTTCACGTTGTGAATATGTATATTCTAATACATTTCGTAACATGTACATGCAGATGTATGTATATCTATTCAATTTTTATATATGGTGCCTGAGGGGACTACCTTACGAGACAACTTGGAATAGACGTTGTTACCAAGGGGAACGAATGGAAATAAAAAGGAATGAGAAGAGGAATCGAGCTTACGCGAAATTCTTGACTTTTGGAACGGAAATATTTCTTGTGAAAAAGTCACAGGCCGAAATTCGCGCATGCAAAAAATTCGTAAGTATAACACTAACGAATTTTTCAAAGAATTATGGCCGTTGTTCGCTTTATAACGCTTCGGCAGAACATACAAAGGTTGGATGTAGAGAAAACGAGAAAGAAAACAAGCAGACTTAAAGCGATGTTTGTAGAAGCGATAAAGAAAATAACTACGTAAATTTCTTCGCTTTTTCTCCCTCTTTTTTTTCTTCTTATTATTGAAAACTCGGAGAACGAATTTTTTCAGAGATGAAACGTTTTCCAGGAACACAAATAACACCTGACATCCCTCAGTCATCTCGCTGCCATACTATACCGAGAACACGAAATTGTAACCTCTACCGAAATTTAGTTCATTTTACCGCTCATACTGGTTGCCGGCGGACAATCGAATTTTAAATTATTTCGAACGTAATTTACGGTGATTCTCACTTTAATGAAATAAATAATTCAGATAAGTGTAAACGAAGTTCAATGAATCACTATTGCACTTTGTGTAATTGATTTTTTTTTAATTCTCGTAAACATAGTTTATTTGAAGAAACACAATTATTAGATCAAATCATCACAATATTTACGGCATCATCAGATCTATTATTTTTTATACATATAAATTAGTGCATATTATGAGATATTTGTACTTGTGTTCGCTAATCACAATACCGAATTTATACCAAAAATTCGTATTCTCTCACAGATGTCTTGATTAGACTCAAGGTGTTCAGAAAGCGTAAACCACCTGTAACGTTATCCTAATTAAACTTTTACTAAAGTGTCATATCCAAAATTATTACTCTGATATATACATTTGAGAGATACACTATACTGCGACGCAACTCTTAATTTTGCAGTAACCGCAGATTCGATTGACTTAAATGCATTTACCTTCCTCCCTAACTTAATTCAGTTTATTTTTACTGAATCGCTATAACCGCGGTAGTTGCAATACACATTAGAAACAATTGTACCAAGTTCATTATTTCAACAACGGTGTAATCAACTGAGATCTGCATCGATTGATCCAAAGAAATTTCCCGTGCTCACAACTGGGACTTTACATTGCCAAATCATTTCTCCCACTGTAACGTATCAATATAACGATATAACGTTCCCCAGCTTTGCCCAGCTTGTTAGTTGAAGTCGCGTTGCGACGCTGTAGTTATGCGGTATTCGACAACTCGGATGGAAAATGCGGAGATTGCAGGGGATGTTAAAAAAAAAAGAAGAAAAACCAGGTAATGCCACTGTGATACAAAACGTTTGGAAGTTGGAAATATGAAATTGTTGAAATATTGAAATACGGTGCTCTGTCGATGACGTAGAACGTGCGGGCTGACATAAAAATAATTACGCTGATAGAATGATGGCGCCATGCCAGAACCCGTGGCTTTTCTTACTCTTGCCAAAATCAGATGGTGGCTCGGACGCGCCCCGCAACGCCACGTTGTTGCATCGCAGATGTATTATGCGATGCGCACGAGATATAGTATAAATAAAATATAGTTTCATAAAAACGGATTGGATGCGGTACTCGATTTTGCTTGTCAGATTGAATTTCTGTAAAATCTAATTCAGAGGAAACACGTTGCTCCAGAATACTTGGGATTCTTCGTTACATTCAAGAAATTGGTTATTCTACGTTCTAATGGAACGATAGCAGAAAATTCAATTTACGTATAAGTCTTTACATGTTAAGAACATCGTATGCATTTCATATCTAATAATATGTCATACCTAATGTAAAAAAAGAATAGTGAAAATATACTCATTCATTCGCTTAAAGAAAAAAGAAGAAAAAATATATATTATAAATATATATATTATAAGCACCTTAATCAGTTGAAGGTCACCTTGTTCAGTTTGTTCTATTCAATACGAATGAAGATCAATTTAATCACCTCAGGTGCTGCAGACAGAACCAGAGGAAGACACTCGGTGATGAAAGTATTGACTTTGTTGATATCCGGTCTCCATTCTCCAGCGTCAATACGTGTGTCTGATATATAATCTACCTCTACTACTCGCGCTCTAGTATCCTGTACTGTTTATCAGCGAAAACAACCTTACCTCTCTCTGCGTGTCGAACTGTCGGGCAGCAGCAGTGTCTTTTAATTTCGACATTTGTCTTTGACGGCATCCGAGTCCAGGCTGGATTGGCTTCAGGAAGGAGAAACAAAAGCAAGAATGGGTGTTGCTTCGGAAACAGGAAATTGCCTCTACGACAAAGATACAGTCACTGAAAGACAGAGAGAATCCTTATCAGACTGGAGGATTCTAGGGGGCGTAATCCTTTGTCTAGTAAGGATCCTTTAAAATTCTTTCTTTTTTCTCATGGGAAAATGTCAGCCTGGGAAATTACCTAGCTCACCTGAAATACAACGTTTACGATTTTCCATTCTTTATAAAGGTACGTATCCCTGTGATTCACAATAGAGTTTTATACTGTACGTGTATGCCTACCTACTCTTGTTGCCGCAATTCATTCTCAATTGTGTATTCCGTACTGTACAGTGGGTATGTCATATACTTCATAATAATTGAATCTTTTGTCATTTCTTATTGTACTTTCGCACGTTTTTTTTTTTTTTTTTTTTTTTCAAAAGTATCTCTTTATGTGCATTCTGTGGATTTCACGAGATTCTTCCTCCGTAATATGTATATTCGTGTCTCTATTCTGGATCAAGATCTGCTGCTACATTATTATCCTCAGCTTCGTGAGACTGCATCATAATACAGTGATCCCATGAAAGATGCAAGGTAATAATTTAGCAAGGATCCTCTAATGATTCTCTTTACATCCCCACGCGAGTCTGCCATGAGACCCCATAGAATAATTCGTAATTTATATACTTCTGGATACGCACGCAAATTTTCCTCACTTCCTGCAATCTCTTTTGAATGAAACGCGAAGAAGAATCTCTTGGTTTTAATCAACGAAGAAAACAATAACGTGAGTCTTATTGAAAATGGTGAAATATTTTTCAGTATACAAGACAGAATAACCAATTGACGGAAGGGCTATAAAATTTTCGAAAAATCTACAATATCTCCGGAATAATGATAAATTAGGAAATCCAGAAGAATACCGTGTCTGATGTCAGTAGCTGACGTTGACAGTTTTTTTACTTTCATTTTTTGCTCTTTCGTAAATGACATTACACGCGAAGTTCCACTCTGTATGTGGGTATAATACATCAAGATCAGCCATTGGATTTCCTGATCAATTAGCAGTTAAAGCCAGACTAAGTGGCTGTCGCGCAGGGTTAAACTTTCCTGGGATAAAGTTACATCGCCTGCGATTTGTTGAGCCGAGCTATCGATACCGCATTGATTATTCTTGCCCTCACTGCTACTACCACCATTACCACTACGACATTACTAGTGGTACTCAGTGTCTACCAACAGTCGAACCTTCTCTTTGGGGAGTCTTTTTTTTTGCCATAGGAAATATATTTAGAGTTACAAACAAGTTTTAGATTAAGATTTACAGGCAATATTTAAAACAGTGAAATTTTGAACCTACTTAAACATGGCAAACTCTTAATTCTTTTAATTCACAAATCCAGCTGGAAAACTACAAGCTTTTGCACAATTGCTTCCAAGTAACAATTATAATTTTTCATTGGAACGAGGATAAGGATTAGAATTAATTTACAAGAATTTGACGCACAAAAATTTTAGAAATGTTTTCAGGGTCAGGCAAGAGACGTGAGCTCGGGACTTTCGGGTTTGCGGAAAGTTAGAAGCTTTTCTGCATACGGCGCTTTCCGGGGCGTGTCTTGATTTACTTTTGGCTGAAAAATATTTGAAAATTTACGGGGTCGGCAGGCTACAGATGGTTTTCACTCCTTCAACCCTTTTTTCCTTTTTTCTTTCTCTCCTTTGTTTTTTCATCTCTCACTCTCACTCCGCTCTCCTTCTTCCGTCACTTCTCACTGCTTGCCTATTTTTCTCTTTGCAATTTTCTCTCTCCTACGTCATTCCTCTCCTCTCTCTCTTTCTTTCCGCCTCTCCACGGTGAAAACCTCTCTCGCCCTGACTCAGCTAAAACGACTCTGCAATTACTTCCAGGGAATCGTTACACCGTGGAAAACGATCCTGTAGGTTGTACAACCTACAGCTATACTTATACTGTATACCTATATCACAGAGGTGGGTAGATGGAGTAAAAGTGTATCTACCTACTACATACGTACTACGAGAGTGTGCACGTCTGTGCCATCTACAAAGTAACATGGATCCAGGAGCGATCCAGTAATCAGTGGGTTGCTCAAATACGAAGGAATCGTAGAATCTGTACTTTTTGAGGACCCACCAATTTTATGTCATCGTTATATGAATATCTTGTAGACAACTAAAAAAATCACAAAGACTATAATTATTCGTTAGCGACAAAATAATTATACACGGTGTCGTTAAAAAATACACTGACTGAAATTTAGATTCTGTCATATAAATCAAATACAGTTAACTTCGGGTGTTGCGTTTAATACCCAATAAGCCTGATGAGTGATGACTATTACCAAATGGCACTTAACCTTAGCATTTGTATTCCGGCTGTCAAATCTGACTGCTGCGTTTGACTTGAACAGTCCTGTATAGTAAAATTTTAAATAAACGCACGAAAATCATCCGCATAGAGGAAGCTCTAATACCCAGGCACTTTACTATCCGTCATTTTAGGTCTTAAGCGAGCGTTGTCCTCGTTCAAAAAATGTGGCGGCGTTTTTAAAAGAGAGTACAAAGAAGACAAAAGGAGACAGAAAAAATGTAACGCAGGGGACGAACGCGTCTATGTTCCATCGGTGAGGAAGGGTTAAAAGGGCGTAACTATCTCTCTCGAGAGTCCAACGGTGCCCGCAAGTCCTCTCGTTGACGAGTTAAATAAAGGCATGTCACCCTAATTAAATCGTTGTTTTCCTCCCGTACCTGGGCTCATCAATCACTTTCATACTGTAAGCGTAACTTCATGCGTTTTATCATTTGCAACGCTTGCCGCTGCTGTTACTGCTATCACCCCTTCTGACAGTGCAGCTTAACCACCTTTTGATAGGGTGAACTCATTGGCTCGGAGATATAACGGATGTCACAATTTCATATATACGGAGTAGTCATATGTCAAAAGTCTTAATGCATACTGCATAAACGTGTTAATATCTTTATAGAGCATTGACGTCTTTATAACATCTTCTATATTCGAATAGCTATTATTGCTTAGGGTTATTGCTACTGTTTGCTCTATGTGTAACTATTTGCTTGATTAACGAATTTAAATTTCATTACCTTTTTTACTCGTTATATCTATTATATGATTCAATTCTTAGGAATTGTGAATGTTGTACTTACCTGTACCAAGTTCGTCTACCAAGAGCTGATAATACAAGACTGAAAACCTCGAGCAAAGGGAGAAATGAAAGTAATGAAGATGTTGGCTAACGTTAGAGCACATCACATAAAAGGGAAAATCCTACAAAGACCGGGATAAAAGGCTTAAGAATCATTTTACTTTTTCGCGTGTCTGCCTTATAGCTAGCTTGAACCTTCGGCTTTCAACCTTTCACCCTTGACCCACAATATCCTGCGTGATTACGTCTTGATTCTATTCGTAGTACCGCCTATGATGCTCACGCACTTTTCATCGTGAGACGATATACATATATGCTTTACCATCGTTCATGCAGTGATAACATATTTACTAATAATAAAGAAAGTTAGTATTTTCTTTTTTATATATGTTCACTTGTTAATTTCTATTTACTCAGCTTAGTAGATGTATAGCTCTTGTATCCAAAAATAAAAAGTTTAGATACGGGATGGATTGCTGATCGATCATTTCCCATAGCCCATGTAAAATCCCGCATAGGTACGTCTTGTGAAATTTTGCCGTATTTTAGTTACTTATGTGTATATTCTAAGATCTAAGAAGGACGACTTCAACCTATGATGTAGACCCAAAACTGATCTGAGAATAATCTATGGATGATCTGTGGTGCTTTATTTTCTTAACGTATGAAGAGGATCATACCCAAATCAATTTCATATACAAGCTATATTTATTGCACGGAAAAGATAATTCTCAAATCAGTTTTGGATCTATCCTGTAGACTGAATTTATCCTTCTTAATGAAACTGAAGTACGAAATAGTCTCACTAAAAGTACACATGCGGGATCTTATACGTACCATGTAAAATGATCAGTCAGTGATCTGTCCCTGAAATAAAATTTGTACATGGTAGACAAATTGCATTGTAACAAGTAGAAAAATAAAGATTATCTAGTAAAGATACGCGTAAGGAATGAAGAGTACACGTGGAAAAATTTATGTCGCATCTATTTCCACAACACGTACTTTCTATACTGGTTTCTCATTCTTTACATTCTGATATTCATTTCAAGTTATTACGCTTCTATCTCCGCAATAATAAGATGTCAAAATTGCGAGAGTTATGTGCGTCCCTGCGCCTTCTCTTATTGCTATAAGTTTTGAGCAAGCACGTTTTCTAGTGAATTCATCAGTCTATGAGTAGTCTGTCTGTGAGTCCCTGGGTGTGATTGGCTTGCAGTATACAGATGCTAGTCCAGCACGTGTGGCGAATTTCATAATTAGATCACAGGCTACAATTGAACTGGATAGGTTGAAACCAGGAGAAATTAGAGGAATAGCCGGTGAATGTGCACGCATGCATATGCAGCCGTGTAGTAGGCATACGTATTAGAGTGGCAGACGAGCGTGGGATGAGCGAATAGATACAGAGACAACTTAATTAATGTGACATTGCAATACTCACTGGCTGGCTGGTTACTGTCGCCACTACTGTTTCCGTTCACATTACCTTTGCTATTGCTGTTCGCCTGTTAACTGCAACTTGTACAAGTGCGCTGTTCATCGGTTAGTTTCCTTTTCTATATTTTTGCATTCTAGTAACAGAACAGTACTTCGAAACTGTGCTTAGATGCCAATCGATTCGATTGAACGTCATGCCGATCGCGAAATAAAACACGTGTAGAGGAGACTGGTGTCAGTTCAAACACGAGGTCCAATGAAATAAGTCCATTTGATCTGTCATCTATTGCTAGTGAACAAATTATAAATGACTGATCAGCTTTAATGTTGTTTTAAGAACAAGTGATTAAAGTTTCACGAGAAAATTCTGCAAGGATCATGGGCAATATTAATTAAAAGACATAATTCGTTTGTGTTTTAATCGGCACCAGTATCCCCTATTACCTTGGCAGACAGTTTCTTTGGCAGGTCCAGGACCCGTGCAGGTCCTATTGAGCTAGCATAGGACTAGCCATGATATATGTGTATCATGAAGCTAGCTAGGACCTTAGCTTACCTTAGGACCTTACCCTTACCTTTTTTTTTTAATCGATATATCATCCATTGACAAATACATATAAAAGTGTCTGGAAATATTAGTTTTGATAAATATTTTTAAAGCTGCACGTCGTAGAAAAAGGAGCAGAAAACGTGATAAATGTTCAAACGCATGAGGTTTCTTGAACGCTCTGTAGGTATACTCGAATTAAGAAACGTGAACATTAAAGCAAATGTTGAGTGAAAAATAAATTTAGTATTGAATTTACCCAGGATTATTTTTTATACGTAAAATACTTTTTGTCGTAAAACAATAACCCTGTGTTTTCATTTTAAAAAAATGCTGACTGCATTAAGTGTAGTTGCCAAATGGGTGAAAAAATTACGGTCAGTCTGTTATTAGTGAGGCGAATAATTTCGGCACGTTTTTGAAAATATTGCAAAAGTACCGAAGATTTAATAAATAAGCAGAAGATTAAATAATCAAATAAAGGAAATCAGAAGCGAAACGATAGCGAAAACCTTCATGAATGTAGAATCCAGTTCCCAGTGTCCTAAGGAAATTCTATCCGAAATTAGTTCAATCGGAAGGATCCTATTGGAAAGTTCGATTTCACATTATAGGTACCAACCGAGGAACAAGCAATCAGCCTAGATAGACAGTACGTTGCCTACAGCTAACCAGATACATGCCTATATAGGTATAGCGTCGTGTGTTATCGCTTCATGAATAAACTAATGCAGGAAACTCGTACGAAACACCGGCTAATTCGTTTAGAGGGAGTCCAATATGTCAGGATTAGACTAACGCGATTTAAATGGGATTTGTCGGTGCAGTTTAAGTCCACAAAATGAAAAGAATGAAAGGAAACAGTCACCCGAAAGGAGATATAAACTAAAATAGAAAACCAGTCCCGATTAACGAAAAAGATATGTAATAACATCATCTGCTACATTATCCACCCTTTCGCTTTATCCGTCAGAAGAAAAATGGCTGAAAATTTTTCGAACCTCTATATTACACTGAATAAAATATCTATGCGGTAATATCGTGCATTGTTACGGCACAAAATAGCTATAGCCACCGACCTCTGGCTGGTATGTCCATGTAAATTCTATAGTATAACTTTTGGATACACAGTCCGTGCCTCTTGATATAAAACAGAGTGTATTCTCGCCATCGTGTTTTATCGCATTATCCACGCCGGTATTAACAGACTACGCGCTTACCTTGCGCTGCGCGTCCATTGTAATGCAAAACAGAAGCAATGTTAACAGCCATGCACTTTCTGGTTGACGTAGCTGGCTATTCGTTTTTCTTTCAACAACTTTTTCGCCACTATCTTTCCACCCACAAAATATTTTACGCTTTTAAAAGACCTTTGTTCCTTTGTGTTGATTATACAAGAGATCATACGCATACGCACCTTATCATAATAAATTATTAAATTGTGTGTCAGATATAGGGTAGGAAGTGGTGGTTTTAAAATTTCGTTCTGCTCTTTCCTTCTTTTTTTTCAAGGTTATAACAACGCAATATCTGCCTAGCTTTGCTTATTCGGTGCTTTTACCGAAGGGTCATACGCGCACGGGAAACTCGTATTATGTGGAAAACGGGAGAAAATTAATTCCCTACAGAATTACTGCGTTGGGGGGGGGGGGCGGGTTTGATGTTGCGTTGGCAAGACTGCGACAAAAATGAGAGTGATTTTCAACGAGGGTGGCAATGAATTAAAAGAACTTGCCGTCATGCATAAATATTCTGGAAATATAATACTACCTATTGTCTTCGTATAATGAGGACTATAGTCACTCTAACGTAATATTGACATATCTTATTCAACTTCATCTTTGTGTTTTCAAACTACAGTAGCACCTTTGGAAATTTTTACTCAGTTTGCGGGAGCTCCTATAGAAGGTACCTTATTTTCTTATGAGCCTGGTTAGCCTTAAATCTTTAACGTGCTTCCAGATGGAGATGAAATAAAACGTTATCAGAGCTTTATAAGAAAAGAATGAACCTTTATTTGCATTTTTTATTCTTTTACACTGAGTAATTAGATTTTTCCTTTATCAAGCACAAATCATCGAGAAACACGTACCAGCAACAGAGTAAAAAACGCCAGACAAATCTTAAGAAAAACCAGTGTGTTTTCTCTGCATATCTATCGCCTATCGTATTGACGCACCTTTGACTAGAAACAATGAGATAAAAATAGCCAATCTCTTTCATTCCCCCCTTGATATTGTGACGTCTTTTCCATGCATCCCATAAATACGTTTTATCCCCTATGAGGTTAAGCATTTATCGCAAGTGGGATATATTAATCAATGATACACTAAAAAGTAGGTGTTAATTACAATCGAAATCTTCTTTTTGCTCTTTTGAAGAAAAATTGTGTAACGTCAAAAGGGTGAGCTCTCCACTTTTTATTGTGTGTTCATGTAAATCCGAAAAGAGAATGCCAGTCAATTTTATGGGGTTAAATAACACTTGTTTCAGGTAGAGGAGAATGAGAGACAAAAAAGAGAATTATTATCGGCGGCACACAAGACGTGGAACGGAAATGGCGCGAGTACACTCTGGCTATGATTCGATGCCATTTATATGCATGGGACGCCATCGGAATACGGCTTCTGCTGACGTAAATGGTGCCCTGTGGCAGTAGAGTCCCCTAAATCCTTGCAGGACGACCGGTACTTATTCAGCCGGTAACGATCCCTCCTGGTTCGCCTGCCGATTCGAACCTTTGCCACTTTTAGTATTATTGAGCAGCGAACCTAGAAGAAAGTAATTTTGAAAAACAAGACACTCCTAATGAAGTCCCAAGAATCTAAACGGATAATGAACATATGAGTATGTCTGTAGAAAGCAATTTACCTGTGCTTTGCCATACAAAAAATATTGTACAGTTCTATTTAGTTAAATTTAATTCTACCTTCTCACGAATATCAAGAATCATTGTTGTTCTCCATTCCAGCACTATGATACAGACACCTCTATGCTTTTGAGATTCGCTTTGATCTGCAAATACAATTTATGTCCATGATTTAACTGAAATTACGAGTTAATCCCAACCGAAATGTTACAGCATAGTATCCCTCGAGAGGTCGTCTAGTAGCTGTTTCGATAATCGAATCGTCATACAAGAGCGAACAGAGCCATTGAACCCTGGACATTACTGGGAAAAGTGCTCCGTTCTGAAATAGCTTTTCAAGTTTACGCCATGCAGTTGCGGACTTCTGTTGACACAATAGTGGCATGCAGGAACAGTGCAGGACTGCAGTATGCACCTTTCGAGTTGACGCAATTGAACAGTTCACCTGTATCAGATACCGACAGTAATTACATGTCTCTTGTTTGAGAAGGTACCTACCGATATATCAGAATCATTTTTTTTTTCTTTCATATGTTTGTTCTGACCCTCAGTCATTGTAGTAGAGTGAACGTATTACTATGCATTTTTTTGAAAATTCTCATCGATCCCGTTCTGTTCCTGAAATGGGAGGGCATATAAAAAATCATCGTTTACCTGAAAATGACAAGTGAATGCCCCAGCATCCGCTCCATTAAGTCCTTCCTAGTACTCTCGACTGCAAAAACAAAGGACACGTGGAAATGTTGGTGCCAGACCCATTCACATTGATGGAACATATTGTCCTCGGAAGGCATTGTTCTTCATTCTTGACTTGTCTGTTGGTATTCTTTTTTTAACCTATTCTTAGCTTCTTTTCTGTATTTTAACATATCATTTTTTTTACAACATTAAAGATCTTTATAATCAAACGAATAATACAAATAATATCATTGATTCAATTAATGCAGGGAGTGTGATTTCATTGTGGTGAAACATCCTGGTAAATTCTTAATTACCTTGATCATTGAGATTACATCTGGTTTACTGTAAATGTGTGTTTGATCAAAGCCCACGAGGGATTCCTGAATTATCGTACGAGAGCGATCGTGTTTACAGAGTTTCACGGAGCTTGGGAAATTTAACTAATTTTCGTATCCACTTGTGCGAATTGTGGGGGCCTTATAATCTTATAGTGTAGCACACCAAAGTTAAATTGTACTGTAGTATATTGTACTACGAAACAGATTGAAAATTGAACTGTATACTTTGTTGAATATGACTTTACATAAACGTAGAAGTAGCACTATTAAAATTTTTTGATAAATCTATTGTGCTTCATGAAACTACAAAGCTCTCATGAGTTGCCTGGAATCGATAAATCCACCCAAAAGCCATCTCGATTAATTAATGAACAGTTGAACTTGATGCTGCCGAGATTATTCAATGGTAATCGCTCTAAGTGTTTGGCTGGCACATAAATATTGCCACTCAAGCTGTATTAGCCAGTGCAGCTTGGGTTTGATCGCCTAATAATATTCTGATGATCACATGGACTGTTCGATCAGTCTCGAAACGTCATACTGAAATAGTAATCGCTATATATGAACGCGCACTATGTACGCTAAAACAAATAGATGGATTTCGAAAATTTTTATAAACGAACATAATAGCAGTCAAAATACTTTTTTTCATTTAAATGTACATTTGTGGAATGCATATACAGATACATTACGGAGGATACCATAAATACATTATAACTACAAACGAGTCACGTATTTCCGCAAATTGAACCAGGCTGTTTACATGAACGCGCGTTGCGTGTCGGTTCGTAAATTAATGTGTGAGAATTAATTTGTGGCATTTTAAATAAAATATTCCCTTTGATGTGAACAGCTTTGCGCACTTCTCAAAGGTCCAGATCGTACTGAGTCTACCTGCATATATTATAATAGTAATAAAAAGAAGTATGGGTTTGTTTCATGAAGTTAAAAATGGATGCAGAGAAATTAATATTTTTGTTTACTTTGCCATGTTTGATGTTCATCTTTCAAAAATAAATTTGTTTGCAAATATTTATACTTTCGCAAGAATTGTTTTCTTAATACTGTTATGATTTACATAAGATTTTAATTAGTTATTTATAATTAGTCGAAATTTTTATTTTGACACACAAAATGTCTCAAATCGGTGTCAATTACTCTTAAAAAAATGCTCTATTGAAATTTTAAAACATGTGATGCGTACATACAACCAGATTTAACAACAGGTAAGCGTATCAACTTTGTTGATTTTATCATCTAGATGATACATAATCCTCATATACAAAAAAAAATACAGAAGTGGTTGGTCCTATTTTCATATTTGGGAAGAAACTTTCATAAAAGTCAAAAGATTAGCATATTATGAAATTTCATCATAGCGCGTTACCAAGTCCTTGCAGAAAGAAGGCAAAAAGACTCAAAATTGTACAATACCATTTTTTTCAAAAGATATTTCCAGGTCTGTTATAAAATATAGTCTAAGAGGCCCAGCAGGGCTACACTGTAAGAGCTGCTGGACTATGGCGCATTTTTAAACGGCGTTACTCATTTTAAGAACATTTGTCAAATTCCCACGCGGAAGTATTTTGTAATTTATTTAAGTGTATCTCAAGAGATAGAATAACATTTGCAAATGCTTAGTAGCCTCAAAGGAATATAGCTGCGCGGCTCTCAACGCGCAGAAAGTATCAAGAAACCACAACCCTCCATCGTCAAGAACGTCTAACGTTCTTGCAATGTCTAACAAATTTTCAAATTATTACTGGCAGCACGGAGTCGCACAGAGTTGGAAACGACGCATGGGAGATTCTCGCCTCCTTACGACTTTACTACAGTATCCATAACATTTCTGACCCAGAGAACTGCAGCACCCGATGTGAGGAGAGTTCACAAAGATAGAAAAAGAATCCAGCTAATCCGGAAAGTGTCATAGCGCCACTCAGGAAGTGACCGAGTTTTCAATTTTTGGTATTATAATGTTATTGCATCTGGTGACAAAAAAGTTTGGTGTAAAGTATTATTTGAATTTTTAAAGTAATTGGATACCGATGAGATAAGCTCAACCGCTTGATCAACGAAACCATAGAATCGACGGCAACTTTGCTTGTATTTTTCTCTTAATTATTCATGTAGAGATTAATAGCTTTGGGCAAAGTTTTATTCATGATTAACAAAGAGATTCTAATTCAAACATAATCAAATACGCATTATCTAATGTATTCCCGATTAGTGTTTTCGAATTTCCTGAATGCAAATACTTTGACGGACCAGAGATTGTCTCTGTTTACTGTATCGCATCATCTTGTCAATTTTATTGTATTTTCTGTCAATGTTCCTATCATATAAAGTAATTTTGCATTATTTTTTTGAAAATTTTATTTATCGATTATATACCTTCTTTGTTTTTCGGTAATGTTCCGATTTATACAGCTGGATAGTGATAGTATCGAACCACATACACTATATCGCACTCTTCAAATTTTCCTCTACGCTTATTAATTTCTATTATCAGTATTTTATTTAAATAGGTCAAACTCATCTGTGAGTTTCATGTCTGATATATTTTTCATGTCACCCATTGTTTCCACAGAATTAGTGAAACGCTTACCTTCTTGTTACATTTTTCAGTATTTTGTAAATTCCTGAATGGCGTCCCCGTTGAGTAAGATATAGTAGAGTAGTTGAAAACTTTGTAAAATACGTTGTCAAAGAAATTTGTATCTCCACATAGTTGTCATATGTCAGGCGGTCGGTCCGTTGAAATTATCATATTCAGCTCCGAGTACATAATATGTTGATGAAATCCTGAAATTCTAGTATGAATACAGATCCGATATTTCTCTTTCGCGAAAGCTGCACATTATGCTTATATGCACCTATATATACAATTTATATGAAAAATTGCGGAGTACTTAGTAACGGAACAAAGTAGAAAAGTAGAACGGAAATTGTTAACCCAAAGTGCACCAATGAATTTTCCAATAATATTTTCCACCAAGAAATACCGTTTCCGTACATTATAGCTACTGTGTAGGTGCACCTTTAAAAGGGGTCCTCGGTAGAAAGATGGTTGATGCTGGTTACGGTTACGTTAGCGATTAGCGCTAGGGCTGGACGAACAGCAGGAGATTGTTTCAGTTAGGAACGATCGTTAGCAGCTTTGCTCCAGCTATGTTATGTACACAGGAACGAACAGGAGGCAAGAGTATGTACATGTTCACACATATGGGTATACTTGTAATACGTCTACATACGTACACACGTGGTATAGATAAATAGCGTACGTACGAGTAAGGATTCCAGTGGCGTTCTTGGACCGAAATGGCTTTCCGATAACGCGCTGGCTGCATCGAGCTGCGTTGTAAAAGCGTCGAAAAGCTTTGCTCTGTCCACGAACTGACGCAATTTATTTACATACTTATTTACTCCTGCTAGATTCCTTGCAACTTTTTCACTTTTGCTTTTATCCTTAGCTTGTCATTCTTACTACTCTGTATACGATCCTTAGACGTGTGTTTGTTTCTCATTATTTTTTGGCTTTACCGAGAAGGAAAGTCGCGACAGCCTCTTACTATGGAGATTTGCGAAAACAAGGCACATCGGAATATTTTGGGCTTGTTTATTCTATTTCCATTATCCATCTAGGTGTCTATGTCTACACACAGGTTTGTATTATCCTTGATATTAAATTATGATCCCCATGAGATATCAATAACAAGATCCAAAGGCCTTTGTTCTCTGTATCCTGTTATACGTGTCCTTCCAACGTTATTCAATATTCCTAACGAGATTCCACATCGTTCTTTGCGTTTTCCTTCTTGGATTTTTCTTTTCACGTACTGAGACCTTCATTTTTATATAAAAGAGCACAATGTCAACGTAAAAGAGGGCCCTCGCGATCAAGGAGATTGAGGCCTTTAATCAGCTGTCTTGGATTTCGACGATTTTGTGCATGCAAAACTTAATGTTCTTTGACAATAGAATTTAATTATTATTAGATGCTTCATAAATGCCTAATCCAACTTTAAACTGCAAATCCATGAATACGTACAAAAAACAAAGCGTTACTGTGTCTGAATTCTGAGGACATCATAAATTATTGATATTTTGTAGTAAACTGTCTCTAAACGTATTTACTGACCCATATTACAATTTCAACCATTACTTAGAGACCACAATCGCAAGAAAACTAGAGTGAAACGACAAAACAGTTTAACGAAAAAGTTTTTAAGTGAATCGCATCATGATTTTACCATACTCATGCGCCATTTTCCCTTAGCTCCACTTTCCAATATATACACGTAAATGGCTTTGCCGTTGGCCACAGTGCCAAAGGCGTCGCCAACAATTTCCTAGGATCAGTGATCGCGAAGTACTGGAAAGCAAATTTTTATCATAAGTTAGCATAGTTATTCCATACGAGCGGCAGTTCCTTTTAATATAAGTGGCACAGGTCTGCATTGTGTTTCGTCTGATAATCCAAAGCCCCATTGAAGCTGCAACTATGATTCTCTTCCTTGGCTTGTGTTACGTTACAGGCTCTCTTGTGGCTATGCTTTTTACATACTGTCTCCCCGTTTCCAGTGTCCGTGAAGTCACCTCAGTTTATTCTTAAAATACCTGCCTCCTTTAATTAGTAGCGTCAGGAGTTCATTAGGACGTTCGCCGAAATCTTTCAGATTTACAGCACAGAACGTGGTGAACAGCGTGAAATAAGGAATTGGACTAGTTTAACAGGAAATTTCTTGGGCGCCAGATGCAAAGAATTACCTGGCGATAATTCAACTTTTTCGTGAAAATATCAATGATACCTCGGCCAAATATTAAACCTAGAGAAGGAGACGGTTACTCGGCTAACTTAGTTCTTCTGAAACACACTGCTGGATAGGAGAATTTTTTAATAATAATAATGCTTGTGACATGCCGTATAGAAATTAACGTGAAACGTAGTAATTTCGGGACATATGGACATTTGGGTAACAACTAATGTTCATGCTGACATTTTTTTTCAGTGCAGCAAATAAATGTTGTCAATTGCGCAGTAGAAATGACTGATAATTAATATATCTTTGTGATGCATGGAACACCTGAAGATGAACTGACTTGCTTTTTGGTTGCACTGTAAAATCTAGATAGACTCACATGAAAAACTTAGGCAGTTGACATCTTTCTTTCTTACGTAAGTTTTGCTGTGTTTATATTGCCGAATTACTCGATATATTTTGCATTAATTAACATAAACTCGACTGAACAGCTAACTAGAATTGAATATCCTTTTCTTTTATTATTACCATGTCCTACGGTATTAATTCGAGAAAATCCTACAAAAAGTCCGGAAATGTCATAACATCTCCTCACGGCTTCAGTGAATTTCACGGTTATTGTTAACAACAATGCCTCTCGTGTATGAAAATAAAGGACAATCGCGACAGCAGAGATTCTAGAAATATTACAATTTACGAAAATATATGAAAAAGTGTACGTGTACATATAAGTATCCAATGGAAGCAAGAGCAAATGAAAAACTACCGCGAACGATATCGAAGTGAACAAAAAAAAAGAAAATAAAAAGCAATATCGTTCGACCAATATTCGTGTTTCATTAAAATACTTTTGACTCTGCGAATTCTCGCTGGTTATCACGCTGTACGATTTTTATTCTTGTTTCTGCTCTTCCTTTTTTCACCGAAGTCACCCTCTGGAGATACAGGCATACATATCTATCGGGTTCACGTATTTTGGTATCGTAAAAAACCGCTTCGTATTGGAAATATATATATTTAAACAAACTATATATATACATCGTGTGGAGATAAGCGTCGTGATATTTGCCGCAATAGCGGTTACCCGCGTTTACGCCATTTTGACTTTGGTTTTTCCAAAAATCCTCCCGCAATTGACGATTGTTTCTGATACAGACAGACAGGCAGAACGAGTGGGTCCATTACGCATGAGTGGGCGCGCCCGTTCAGTTCCTACCACACTGCGAATAATATTTCAATCGCAGAAAACGTCAAATAATCCCCGCGAATGGCACTGGCAGTATAAATGGAGGATACGTCGATGATTTGCAGAATCGCAATATTTTGGTCGGTGGCTGCACATATAGGTGCGAAAATAAAAAATATACAGCGATAGGTACGACACTCGGTGGGCAGCACATACGGATGAAATGAGTGGAGAAAAGTAGAAAGCAGAGGGAAATGCAGAGGCTTGTGTAGGAAATGAAACGTAGAGACAGTGGGATAAAGAAAAACCAAAAAATCTGCTGAATACGCCGAGCTGTTATTGCGAGCTCTCAACCTTTTTTTTGCTTTATCCTTTTTTCCTATCTACCCTAAACCATTGAGTCTCTCCCAATCATCCCTCATTCCCTAGTAGGACTACAGAAAGGTATATAGCTTTAGGGTGCTAAGCGAAGCATGAGCTCGTCACGAAATCGTCAAATTAATAAGCCGGGTAGTGAGCTATGAAAGAGCCTGTAACACGTACTGTAGTACTGCGTGGGATGCGGAAGCTAAGCTGCGTAAAAAAATAGCGAAAATCGATGTGAAAAAAAGGAAGAAAAATTTCCACGTTCAGGGATGTACGTTAGAAAGTGCTTCCTATCAAATGTATCACAATCATTAAATTTTTCTTTTCCATTTACTTACCCACCATAATCCTGACGAGAACGAAATGGCATTTCACTTGTTCTAAAGAAACGCTCCAAGGAGATTTCGACAGGTTTTCTGGAAGCCTTGGAAGTTTCCGGAAGTGTTCAGAAAAAGTATCAGGACGTGGCAGGAAGCTGCCTGCCAATGTCCCTGCATACGAGATTAATAGGAAGCACTAGTCGGGTTAAGATTCCATTTCACGAAGAGGAACAAGTCGAAAGGGTTTTCGTCAGGGTTATCCTAGGGGAACCACGCGTTTCCATATGTGTGTGAGCATGCATGTGCACAAGAATCTTGAGGGAAGAAGGAAGGATCGTCCTTCATCCTGTCAAATCCTTCTCAGCGGATAGTGATTGATAAAGGATATCCAGTAAAAAAAATGTTTGCCCGACCCCCACCACTCTCTCTCTCTTCCGCCCCCTTCTCTCTCTCTCTCTCTCTCTCCCTCCCCCCTCTCTCTCTCTCTCTCCCTCTCTCTCTTTGTGCGCGCGCGCGCATTTGGATATGATCATGACTCTACCTTTGGATACTTTCGGACTTGCTGCTTCGGATATTTGCTTGCAGAGGAGGAACAAGATGCGAATCTCCCCGTGGAGTAATTAAAAAAAATTGTCAATGCGCTGTTAACGTCCCTTGTGCGATTTACCTCAATATGTATACATATACGTTATGCTACTGATTAACGCATAGTACCATTTTTTAAACCTTTTTCTCCTTATAACATGATCTCTACACTGCTTACGCACCACGAGCTGTTCTTCTAAAGCTGCTACTGTAACTTTAACTATTTACTCACAGTATTTATAATTTAGTATTTATTATTTTCTATTAGTTACTCACTGTACTCTCATGTACTCTCCCCGCTCTCTCTGTCTCTCATAGATATTTTTAGTTGTTATTTTAATAAATAGTAAAAACGGTTAAAGAAGAATGCATTAATTATTTACAACACATAAATTCTTTTTGTTATTAACATAAACACAGTCCATTGCATGTAATTTAATGCAAAAATTGATAATGATTCCATATAGTTTACAACATAAGTCTACACTAAATATACCTGAAACCGACTGCAATATAGCACTTAATTAATTTAATACCATCAAGTTGAATTAAATGGTTAATATAGGCATTTTACGTGTTCCTTAATGGGACAGTGACAATGGCTATAGAAGTGATAGATATCCAAGTAGAAAATATCGATTATCCTTTATCGATTAACATCCAGTGCATCACTTTCAGTAAGCGTGGATAGGAATCACATATAGGGGAATATGACGTAACCCTAACTGATACTTCCATCCCAGTCTGTGGACGATGACGAATGCGAGGGAATTTAGGTAACAGGGTTTCCGAGCAATTCCCAGTGGGAAAGCCTTCGTGCACCATTCGAGCCATATCCCGTCAAAGTATCAGGGTCAGCCACGCACGCTCGCACGATGAAAATTTATGGTGGATGTAGTCAGTGTAGCCACGCCAACCCATAGAAAAGTCCTGGTGTTACTTCCTCTTCCGGATCGGATATATTAGATCCGGCCGATCCCTCCTATTATTACGACGATGAAATACTGTCTTTGCTACAGTTATGAAAGGGTTTCTTAATTTTCAATATTAGAAACGTCCCTATTCTATTAATAGTGCCATTCGCACGACACGTTTATTCAATGATACCTTTAACAGTAAAAGTATTTCTTTAACCGTACAAACAGGAATTACAAGTGCAGTGAGAATTCCAAGAAAGATTTTTCTACACGGATTCAATCTTTCGCCATACTTCCTATGCCAGCTGAATATTCTTTTTTCTTGATTCTTCTCTCTTTGTTCTCCTTGTCTATCTATTGAAAGTTACTTCTTTGCAATTAACATGACTTCGCGAAGTCGCGGGTAAACTTACTGAAGTTGAAGAGTATAGAATCCCTTTGGGTCTTGGAATGAGAAATGGAAATTTTATATCTTTTTCCTCTTTTATTTTTTTTACTTTTTAAAATATTAACTCGTAAGTCGAATAAACCTTGACGCATATCAGGAATGTATTCACAGATAGGAAAGGATCCTCCGAGCGATTGGGGCATCGTATGAGGTACGTGTGTGTGTATGTATATATGCGTATACATATATACGTAAGTGAATGTATGCGTATGTCAACACGTAAGTATATACAGTAAAGTGCACACTAGGAAAGCTATGCAGTTAGGAATGCAAACTCCGGCATGCACTCGACAAACGTCGTTTTCAACGGGCGTAAAGTTTCCACTCGATTCTTCGAGTGCAGCTACGGCGACGAGGACGAGTGCAGCAGTTCGCCCACTCGTAATCGTGGCAAATTCCCTGGAGATGTTCACGACTTCCAATGGGGAGGGGAACCCTGGAGAAAGACCAAAAGCGGGTGGGGGGAAGTAGAAGCCAAGGAGAGAATTTAGAAATTGGTACGCAGAGAGTCTAGTAGGTAGTGTCCCTACAATGCCAGACGCGTACAAGTCGTCGAGAAGTTTGGGACTACGGGAACAGTAATTCGAAAGCGGTAACGTACAGGATATGCATTCTGGGATTTACTTTTGAGGTTGTTTGATATTCGTAAACTTTAGTTTCTGAAAGGAAAAATCTTTTTCTTATTAAAGTCAAGACTTGCAAATACTTTGTTAGCGGAACAAACGTATAAAATAATTTTTCAATAAAGAAATTACATATTTATCAAATAAATCTTTTTTAGCGCGTAATATTGAAAAATGTACAATCATTTTACACTTGAAAAAAAGTTTTTTTTTTACACTTTAGCTCTGTGAGCAAATATAAGTTCCGTATGAGTGTATGATCTATTTTGGAAGTAACTGTACACGATTATCTATTGGTATAATTTGAGAATTAAACACGAACGATTTATACTAAATGCTTCATGAGCTACGGAAAAAAGGCGCATAGTAATATGCTACCTTTTGCGAACTTAATGCTTAATGTCATCTTCCTATCAAGATGTAAATAAGGAAAGTTCCTTTCTTGCTTCGTTTTCGACCCTAAAGCTAAGAAACATTCCCTGAACTATCCCAGTGTGGGGGAGGGAGAGGAGCGGTGAATTCTCGTAAGGGTTGCCCGATTTTATCGAGGCCTATCTGGTGGGCCCTATTGAGGCAATGGGCCAAGAGACACCATCTTGTGGCTGGCTTAACCGTCGCGTTATGGCAGACGCTTCGCCTAGAGAGATATCTTTGATGTACGCGGACGATATCCGCCTTTTCGAGGTTGCCGATGTCGCTCGTTGCGGACGTTGCCGATAAGGGAAACGTGACCCTTGGTCTTAAACCCTGAAAATCCACCCCTTTGGAACAACTACTGACTATATCTACTATCCTTACGCAGTCCTTCGCAGTGGAAAATCTAATAGTGTCTATAGTAAGAAGTCTAGTTCTTTGTTCTTCCTCTGTCTTTCTTTCCCTCTCTCTCTCTCTCTCTCTCTCTCTCTCTCTCTCTCTCTCTCTTTCTCTCTCTCTCTCTCTCAATTTCTTCCAGTCTCCTTGTGTCCTTGGATCAATTTGCAAAACACTTAAGTCTAGTGGTTTCCATGGTGTTATAAGTTGAAAATCATAGACAATAACCTTGACTAAGAACAATAATTCTCCAAGGATTATTTCTATGTAAAATTACGATGATCATTTCACAAATAAATTGCACGATCCAGGCGACTCATACATTGAAATTCATAGAAAGATGGACCCCTCCAAAAAAAAACCTCTAATATAAATGTACCATTCCATTATAATAAATGTCTGATGTGAACTGATCAATCCTAGCTATATAGTTAATGTATTGATAAAACTCTTAGTAGAAAAATGTCATGTAAAAGATAATGCTCTTAGTAGAAAAAAATTACAATGCGTTATCCACATCACGTACGCGAAAAGACAACGTAGTCGTAAAGTGCTATCTTTATATCCATATAAGGACCAGAAACGTAACATGTAATTCCATGGTTTCCAGGGTCCCCAAGAGTATAGATGTTACCTCAAAATCCCTACTCGTTGCTAAGATGTGAGCGGAACCTGGACTCACGTGCTCGCTATCAGCCGATCGGAGTAGGTAGCCAAGCAGGCAACCAAGTCATCCCCGTTATTGTGTCTTAACGTGAATCTCGCGCTCCATTGCAGCCCTTCCATGCTGCGATTTCCTATGCCTCTGTTCCTACCCCCAACAACCCTATCCGACCATCCTTAATTACTATCTACCCTAATATCTGGTCGTTCGCGGTTACCCATAACCGTTACCCGCTCAGGTATATAGTTATCAGATGTAATTGATTGATACTTTGAGATTGCCCAAAGGAACTATCATATCAGCTTGATACGTATGACCGAGGACTTATTGCTGATAATTACTCATCATTCATCAAATTGTGGTTAATTCCACGATATTGACTCAATCTATAATTGAATAAGATTAAATCTAAATTATAATGAATATTTTTAAGTTATCTTGGCATTCGCCAAAGGTTCGAAATCCACTAGGTCCTCGCAATCATCCTGGCAATGTGCAAGCGTTTTTTATACGACCTTGGGTATTGCAAATTAAGAGGGAACGACATAATCATTTCAGGGAGTTCACTCGTGGACAATTGCGACATGGCTGCTGTCATTGACAAAAAGTGAAATGAAAAGGAAGAGTTGGATGACGAGAAGGGATAGTATAGGGGCGGTGGATATGGTTCTGGAATTGCGAAGGGAACCCTTGCGAAATGTGATATTAAATTTAGAAGAGAAGCTCTCACTTTTCATGAATTACTAGATGGGCTTTGAGCTGAAGTTCCTTGCCTGTTAAAAGCTCTCTTGGTTAAACTTACCTCTTCCTGCCGATATTCAGGTAAGATGATGGGAAGCCTAATCAAACGGTTAATTAAATTCGATCAACTAATTGCCTTATTAAATTTTGTAATATCTTCCTGGCTTATAGTTCCTCCTCCTTAACCAAATAATATGTGTCTTTTAAAAAACTTTTTAAGAACTATTTTCGTTCTTGTTTATCATCTTTTAGCATGTCTTCGTAAATATTTCAGACACCCATTAGAGGAATTAATTGACTGTGTATAATGCTAAATGGGACTTGCACGTAATGTGGATTTACGAAAAGTCTACCAAGTACGCACTTTTTATGGTTTGCGTAACGCGCTTATATTATGAAATACAGGGTTTTTCACTTTGTGTTAACTGATGCCACATTAAATACAAAGATACACCGCGATAATCTTCATTGCGATGTAGCTGCGCAAGGAAGGCAGGCAAGGTTCTTACCATGCCAGCCTATAGTTGTAACACTATATTGTTAATACAGTGGCAGTGCATAAGTGTTATGCACTATATGAAACCTCGTTACACTTCACTGCAAGTACACGGGAATAGAGTTTATGCTCGACTGGAAATAAAATCGGGGACGCATTTGTAGCATAACAAGTAGCGTCATTAAAATTTATCCGCTCGTAGAGTTAACATCGATATCAGCTAATCGTTCGCATTAACGATACAAACTAATATTCAATTAGGCCACGATAAAATCACCAAAATGTGTTGCATAGCGTGATTAAAAAGTAATATAGAAAATTGATAATATATTCCAGCTTGTTTATAATTAAACAACAAATGGTCATGGTAATGTATTAAGTGTAACCAGATAACAGGATTTGCAACCACGTGTTTATTTAGTTGTATGATCCAAGCCGAATTTCATTCACGTATCTCCATTCATTTCCTTGGTATTCGCATTTTTCCCCATAGCATTTCAGCATGAGTACCATAAACGCGGGACTTCGAGAGTCGTGGAGGATTTTTAGGAATTTTGGTATTTTTTCACCCAGCTCTATATAGATATATATGGATAAACGAGCTGAGTCTCTAACGTAGTCGGGTTTACGGTCGTTAGCCCGGAAACTCCGAATTCTAAGACGTGAGCTTCCAACATGGAGGAAATGATGACGGATAGTCGAGAACGTCAGAGAGATGTTGAATATTAGAGAACCTGTGCACGCTGAGACATTTCTACAATTTGCTGACTCGATTCAAACTGGAAACAGCGATGACAGAGAGCATATGCAACCAGACCATGATTCATGCGTGCGCTCCTCTTGCAAATGTCGTGAATTTCAGGTAAGATAATTTTACATTCTGAAGATTTTTTAAACATTGCACTCACTTGACCTAATTTTAGAGACAGTTAAAAACTCTAATTACAATCTGTACAGTTATCATTCAAAGCAACTTCTCTTATCGCATAGCACTCTCTGTAGCTAATTGATCCCAAGGAACCATATCCATATATCCATGACAACACTGTGTATCCAGATATGCGTCTCTTTCTATCCCAAAAGGGTAGAGACACGTCAAAGCCGGGGAAACCGGAACAAACAGATATGGTCTGCAGATCCCAACAGTCTCTACCCAGTAGAGTAGCATTGTAGTTGAACAGATGGGATTTCCAATGTATTATAACTATAGATATCGTATAGTATAGATTATGCTTGTCTATCTATACCATGCTATGCTGTAAACCTAAAGCTAAACCTAAAGCCTAAAGCCTAAAGCTAAATCGACTTTGCAGCTAGGATCGTGGTGGTAGAATCGTGTTCGGCTTTCCAACAACAGTGTCGCACCCGTCGAAATGGTCTAGGCTGATTTCTAACCGATCCTTTGGTATTTACGATAGTGGAAGGCTAATCGAAGGATGTTGGGGTTAAAAAAGAAAACGGCTTGTAGATGGGTACTCCATGTTTGGAATGTACCACACACTCGTGCAAATTCAGTCGATTAGTCCTATCGAAACTAATAATTCTTAAAAACAAATTTATCGAATTATCATGCAGGTATTAATTTCAGTTTATACAAAGCCTTTGTAAAAATCCAGATAAAATAAAAATTTCACATCTTTGTACACTCAATAATACATTGCAAATGAAAGTGAATCCAAGAAATGGGGATGGGAATAATGAAGCCGGATATTGAATAAGTTTGGAAGTTTCAGCTTTAAAAAAAACTCATGTTTGGGATTTGTCTAAATCACTCCCTATCAAGGCGCTGTTCATGCCAACAGTTACATCCCTTGGTCATGGCTAAATCATTTATTCTATACTATAGCTCTCGAATAAATGTTTGGCAAACTGGACGAGACCGCGAGGAAAACCTTACGTACAAAATTTTCGATGCACACTCCCTTTTCTTTCTTTTTTTTGTTCCAGTTGCTCGCAATGAAAATAGCATTCTGCATCAACCTGTACTATGAGCATTATGCTTGTAATTGCCGGATAATTGAATTGCTGTACCTAAGGAAGCTCAGCAAGTAGATAAGTAGTGTAACTCCTCCGGCGATGAAGATTATGAATAATATTATAACCGGAGACTCTCCTACGGGGCTTTAAAGGTCACTTCCTTTTCTTTTTGCGATGGCATTCCATGCCGAGGCTCCGTGTAACTCTTCCGTGTTTTTTTTTTCAGAAATAAAACGATTTCCAAATATAGTTCAAAATATGTATTTCATTTTTTGATCTCCAGAAAATCTAACGGATTTACTCTAAATTATTATTTAATAGAAATTTGTCTCGATCAACATTAATGTCAATAACAGTACGTCCTTTGTCTATTTTATCATTTTTGTCTTTTGTCTTATTTCCACTGTAACATTTTATAACAAGTTGCCTGGAGTGCCTCATTATAATTTATTTCTATATTGGTTTGTCGGGAAGTGCGGTTGGGATAGGATTTTTCACCTAATTCAGGTGACCTGAAAAGCCCGTATGGTGTGCGATATAGCTATAATATTCATAACTGCACCACCAACTAAAGTTGGTTCTATTATAGAAATGCCATGGATAGACTAATTTCAATGGATGCAATAGTCCTAAAAATCTCGAATTCTTTGATCGGTTAAACACCCCACTTTATTGATAACGATATAATAAAATAAAACGACTTTCGCGTCTTGAAAGGAAAGGGGGACGCAATGAGATTTTCTTCAATTGATGAGGTAATTGAAGTGTGTAAGTTTTCCTCTCAACTTTTGGCTTCACTCTCCTCCTTTCTTCGTCTCCTGTTTTCCTCTTCTTTCCGGTCAATTTGCTTCCTATACTTTATTTTCCCCTCTGAGTCTTAAGGCACAATACGGTACCACCAAGGGAAATTAGTCTCAAAATGTTTTTTCAATATAATATTTATGACATAAAAAGCATATCCAAATGGAATAGACCGTTCCCAGTAAATTGTGGATAATTGATGAAGAATGAATACCACGAATTGTATTAATGGAATTCTATGTAAAAATATCGCTATTATTTAGCGCCCCTCGCTAACGTCAAAGGTACAAATTATAAAACGACACAGAGAACCATTAAGAAAGCTTTAGGCAAAAGGCATCACCCTCACTTGGTTAGCAGCGACCCCTCTATCGAAGAATTCATAAAATAACCCTCATGCAAAAGAGGTCACGATAGCTTGACTATATGCGTGGTATATATTGTATAAATGGTACTCTATATACATATAATATATAGATAAAAATGAGGTTACATCGTGAGATCCGAAAGGCAATATTGTGATTGCGTGCGAGCGTGAACTGATATTGCGTTTAGAAATTGTTATTAATTCCCTTCGCGGATTATTATTTTCGGGTTTTCGTGCTTGAAATAGTCCCGCGAGCAACCTGAAGAATTAGAAGGAAACTGCAGCGCCCAGGAGGACCATCTACAGCACTGACGGAACGCTCCAAGTACGAGAGGTACCGACCGCATCGCCGAACGTACCCGCCAGATTTACTGACGCTAAGAAACACTGGTTACATATTCGATATCTAGATGGCATAGAGAGATTGAAATGGCGGCAACCCAGAAGATCGCGATTCGTCGAAGCTTGATATTCCAGGGCGCCACTAGGGCACATTACCGATTCTAAGACAAGATAGCGTCACTTGGGGCGTAGCTGTGCGTTAGTGACGAGCATTTCGGCATTTTATTTTTTGCTCGTGACTAGTAAGTTAAGAGGAGTAAGAAAACGACGACTGATGGATTCGATAAAACCATAAAGAGTGAGTGATACTACGAGTCTGGAAAAATTGATTAATCGTTTGAAATATACGGGGCAGTAGATTAGACTGCTAAACTCTAGGCTCCAGATAGTACGTGTTGCCTTCCGCTTGTACGTTACGTAGGAGCCAATGCGAGTCCAATCGTTGGCGACCTCAAAGACCCGATATCGCGTATCGCTGTGCTGCGGTATACTCTTTTTTTTAATCAGGCATATCCTTATCCTTATGTAAAATTAACCTCATCAGTCCACGCCTCGATTAATCGTTTTGGTCGCAAGGAGGGCAATGCTACGATAGAGTTCGAATTGTATTGTCGATCGAGATATTTGCATGTAGAAAAACGAGTGTGGAATTACGGATTCTTCATTCGAGCCTGTCAGAGGAAGATCGGTTCCAGCTACTGACTCTTACATGAGATTACTTCGCGAGAGAAGTACTTATCGAGTGTTTCTGTTGCACATGAAAATGCTACGTCACAGCATATAAAAGACTATTCAGTAACATTGAACCACCTGAAAAAAATTCTGCCATAGAAATTAAATGAACGGACTAATTACACTTGGTGCAACGTAGTATCCATGTATTTTTCCAGTATCTAATATTCTTCTGCAAATTTTGATAAAAATAATTACGATTTACTACGATTATTATTATAATCTTAACGCTGTAAACAGAATACATGAAAGCTGTTACATAACCGGTAAAGAATTTTTTAGCAACAATTTTGATTTTTCGATTCGCGGTCACAAGGCGACCCCGGCTACCGACTCAGATAACGTTCTCGATTTCTGGTTCCCTTCGGGTCGCTACCTTGCTCAGAACCTACGCTCCCGGGTTGATTCGTATAGTTACGCCATTGCTCTCTGAAGATTTCGTTATTGTTTAGTTGAGGTCGAGGTGCTCGAATCTGTTGTGGGTAGATAGTCTCGACGTACCGAGTTACCCGGCAGAGGAGACGACCTGACGGAGACGTCTCCACGGATCGGCAGAAGCCCGGGTGAGATACCGGCGACCCGCAGGAGATGGGCAAAGGACTGTCCTCTGGATACAGTTCTCGGCCTTCACGAATTAACTGCACCAGCTTGGGTGAGGACTCCTAATTTATTAATTGGTGAAGGGATTTCGATTTGATGGTTCCGATTCGTTCTGTTACGTTTTCGATCAGTTACTCTCCATATCGCGTACTATTTGCCTGCCGCTTAAACCGACCCTCCCTACCTCAACCTAGCAACTTGAGCGGCCGTGCATTTCCGTAACCGTCCGCTCCCGTTCGTGCATCCAGTTGCTTTTGCTGATTTTACGTGACCCCAAAGATCAGCAGCTACGGTTGCGATTCTCGATTTTACGCGTCTCCAAAAATCGACAGAATTTGTTAAGTTATCGCATTTTCTGATAGATTCCATCAGAGTTCTCCTTCTGGCGGAGTTGGGCCTATTCCGCCCCAACTCCCAGGTCATACCGGCTTGTCAGTTCCCGGTGACAAAAGAATTGGCTGGCGCCCGCCTGGCTTGCGGATGCATGAGCGAAGGGTGGACGGCCGAAGGGAACATAGGTTGGTTCTCGAAGGTAGTTTGTTCTCGAATTTTTCGCTCTCGGTGCCGAGTTAAGGAAAATACGTTACAGTAGTAATCAATCGGATACATCGGAACATCATTGGCTATATACTGCCATGAAGTATAGATTGTGAGAAGTATTACAATCTGCTTGGTATTTTTTCCACGTAGCAGTAGAGTTTATGTCGCTTATGTTTTAAAATGTCCTAAAATACCGCTAATATTTATAAAACTGCCAGCATATCCAATGTTACAATGTTATTGAATGAATAACATAGTAAATTTTATGTGAGGTGTGACGAAAAATATGCCTCGTGTACACGAAATATTTCCAATAATACGAGTATGTTTCATGTGAAATTCATAATGGAATTAGCGGGAAAAGTAATAATCGCGAAACAATCTATTATTTTAATATGTATTACGAATATCGCAGGATAGTTTAGTGGCAGTATGAGTATATTTTACAACGTACGTCATAAATATTATTACCTGCGAATTTTACCGTGTAGCGGCATAATATTTACCTCATTCTATTTGAAATAAAAAGAGGACGGTTAATAACTGACATTAATGCTCAGCAGCATAGGAGGAAAATTCTTAACAGTTATCGCACGGAAACAATTTGTTATCAAATTCTACGGTAAAACTTGTAAAGATCTTCAGAAATATTAATAGAAACTCACAACGTTTTTCAATGCTCGTTTAACTTCAAGAAGTAACTGAAGTAATGCGATCTACCGTAAAATTTAATACATGGTATAATTTAATTTTGATTTAAAAATAGCTTAGTATAGTAAAAACTTTGGTTTCCGAATAATTTTATTTTTATGAATTACTCTAAAATAACGCCACGTAATGTCACATTATTCCACGGCTACCGTGATTTCCATAGTAATTTTTTAGTGGAAAATTCTCTACGTGATATACGAATTATATGTATTGTGACGTATACCGTTCATCGGTGTCGCCTACAAATAATCCGCGGCCGCTGTCAACGTGCTGAAATCGAAAACCAAGATCTGAAAATCTAAGTGTTGGGCGTCAGGTGCGGCTTTCCCGCACCACCATCCCTCACCACGGCCGTTTTCCAGATTTCCCGGCGGCTCAACCTCAGCACACTGAAAATGGTAGAGGGGAACATTGGGGCGACGAGAGAGAAAATTTAGGGAGTCATCGGATAGGCGCGCGAAATGACTAAACAACGAGTAGGATACCGTTTCGTTTATTACACTGTAAATAAACGGAGGATTTTACAATACAAATCCCGTCGCATACAGCGTGTTCTCCAACGGCGGCTCACGACTATTCCGAGTCGTGGTGGCTTGCCTGCCCAAGACCTGTCCCTATCTCGGTGTGCCTACCGAATCCGCGAATCCCCTCGCGGCGTGATTCGCGGTCCTAACAGGTCTCGTTGGAGACGAGCTTCTCATTCCCCGGGAGCGTGCTCTCGGACGTCGGTAGCCACTCGAGGCATCCGCGTGTCCGCACCGCTCCCGCTCTGCTATCTTCTCACGCGTGATATTCTCTAAATAAGACCGCTCTCGCGGTACTTACGAAAAACTGGCTGCCCCATCAATCCCTTAATAAAATCCAAATAGTGGTGGCCGTGTCCCTTCCGTCTACACCCCTGGTGCCGCGTCCCGGCTCCAAGAGGGCGTCCACAGGGCACTCGGAATTTCACACCGCTCTTCGCGGTAGGTCAAAAATCAAAACAATCTTCTTCTCCGGCGGCCTCCCCGCGGACCCGCAAAGCCGTAGCCGGTCAAAGTTCCCGGGGTACCGGCAGTGCGTCCCGACGATTGGACACCCCTTGCATGCGGGCTCTCAACCCGAAAAGGCCTCGCGCCTCCGCCGCCGGTCCACTATTTTCCCCTGTTCCCTCCTCCCGAACCCCGGACCCACGAACTCTTTAGAGATCGGACCGGAAGCGCCGCCGCACTTTCGGCAGCGCGCGGAGGTGCGGGGCCTTTGTAATGTGTCGTCCTGACGCCACGTTACAGTATATGGAACTCAGCTACAATCAAAATTATCTAGAAAAATATGCAAATAAATGTATTTAGAGGGGAGCTCAAACGAAAGATATGTAAAGGTTTCATCTGGACCGATGAGAAATCTGAAATATTAACGTGCACGCAGATAATTTTCTAGCAAATATTGCCCTGGAATTCGTGATAAAAATTATCTTTGGTTCTTAAGAAAAAATAAAAACTACACTAATGATACAAAGCGGACAAGACAATACGACCTAGAGCTCAGTTGACGTAATAGTTTCTGGTGGAACAGAACTTTCTCGATGACTTTTGCATATCCATACAAACTAAAATTTTCAAAAGGCCACCGATCTTTTACCACCACAGCTAGTTAAAAATTATGCAAATCCACTAGAAAATTTCTGTGGAATCTGACCATTTCTCTGCAACTTTGTAGCACGAAAATAAAATACTTTTTTACTGGATCAAAATTACGACTGGTCATACATATTTTACTGGTCCGTTAGAAATTTTTCCAATTCAACTAATTTTAAATTACAAGATTTTTAACATATTTTCGAGATCTCAAAACTTTACTACCAAGCATATTTAAATGTATTAGGTGCGGTATCTAAAACTTTTCTACAGCAGTATTTTTACAGCAGGTTTACCCCCAATTCTACTGTAATTTTTACTATCAAATTCTTCGTAGTTAAAATCCAGTCGAGCACGACGATTTGGATGTTCAAGAGAGAAACTCGTTGCTTTTATAGTTCTTAAGGAATTTACATTATCCATTTTTTTTTTCACTATAGGATTCATCAACGGCGTTCTTATTGCATTATAGCTACTGGTACTTCCAAGTGAGAATATTAGACAGGTCCTGACAAAATGGTTGTGGAGATTCTCAGGAATAAGATTTATTGGAGACATTAAAATTGAAATAAAGAATGGTCGCTGTATTTATTCGCTTGTTACAAATATTTTTTCTCATTTTTAGTGTTCCATACCCAGAAAACAGAACACTTATGGGTTCAACATGATCTCAGTATGTCTGTGTGTCTGTCATGCGCTTGTCCACTGTACCTATACCTACAAAAATATGGATACGAAAGATATTTAAAAAATTGAAAAAATATATAAAACAATGAAGAGACTATCCAAAAACTGTAACAATCTACTAACGTATGAAATTTTTGAAAAACATAATAGAAAATGTGAAAAATTCATTTTCTTATTATAAATTCATATTTGCTTCTCATTCGGAACTATTATCAAATAATTACTTTGTTCGTGTACTATAATCAATGTAATCAACCATATGGTTTCGGTTTCATTGGCATGGAGCACTAATCACGCGAGACCCAACTCGCAGTTGATGAATATTTTTTCTTTTCTGTAGTTGCTATTTTCTATTCCTCTTTCAACATCTCTGTTCTTTACTACATTCAAACTTTTCTCTTCTTATACTATTAACTTGAGAATAGGCGTGAGGCGAGTTTTAGACCCCAGTTAGATTGCATTTATCTGCACTCTATTCAAACGAGCCGCAACTAATTTTTATTGCGAAGGTTATGCATCAGAAACATTAACTGAAAGGTACATAGGTACCCCGTAAGTTTTAATTTTTGACCACTAGGATATGAACTCACCCTCCCTGCTAAACTATTTGACGATTAAGATTGTTATTCATCTATTCCACAGAAAATAGGTGAACAGTGGCGCCATGTTGTTCCGTATAAGCAACACCTAGTCGAAGTGAAATAAAGCATATTATTTATTGTTAAATTTCAACGAAATTTGATATGAACGAATGCTAAAGGTCTCTAAATCCAAATATGAAATACAAATTTGTGAATTTCATAGCGGTTCAAAGTTCACAAAGTGCACTTCCGTTTTTCACAGATTCACGTCGTCTTCATCCAATATGTACAATAATCGGCTGTCGAGGGTCTTTCGAACTCCTGACATTAAATTTCAAGTTATCCGCCTCATTGGATCTACCACTCGTATTTTAATTTAAAAATTCTATCAACAGATTCGAAATAAGTCACCCACATAATTTTGAGAAATCAATTTTTATGCAAATCAAACGAACAGAAAAATGTATGATTCAAAGTATTAAGGAGTGCAGATATTGTATTCGTTACGTTGTATTCAGGGCACTTCTGTCTCTGACAGATCCGTCCATATCAAGCGCTCAACAGCATACTGCAAGTTATTCGACCCGTTGTGTTCCCTTCAGTTTATTATTTAAATTTATTTGAAATTACGCTCTTGTTTTCCGAAGGGTGATCCAAAAATGTATAATTTTTAAACCAAAAGCTATTTTTTAAAAAACAACTGTCTTTATCAAGGCACAAGGGAGCAACAATACTTGCAGTCCACTAAACTGATAAACATAAAACATGATTCAGTACTCACGAAATAAATTTTTATAGCAAAGCAGATGATAGTAAATACCACGTTTTCCCAGACCTACCCTAGGCAAAGAAATATTTTTTAAGTACTTCAAGATGTCGCCGGGAAAGTTTCTTGATCATGGGGAGGAGCTCAAATTATAGCGCAATAGTATCAAGTTAAAAATGTAAATATTTAATTTTCAAGCGCGGCTCCAGTCAATTCTGCCCACTGAAGCAAATGAATCGAATGGACCGGAATGAAATCGAACTAAAGCAGTAACGCGTAGTCGTCGAATTACGTTTAAAGCAACTTCTTTGTCAATAACTGAAGTGTACTACGAAAATCGGTACGAATTTCGATAAAATTACTTTAACATGTTAACCGCTGTGTTCTGGCATCGGTAGGTCATTTTCATTTTTTATATAAACACGTAAGAATACGTGATCACTCAGAAGATCGTTTAATAATTTTACCTCGACACTCAATTTTTTAATAGACTCTTACAAAAATATAACTAAGCTATTATCTTACTTGTGACATTTATTTTAAGATATTCTACGCAATTTTTACATTAGTGCCCTGTAGATATTTTAATTTTATTAAAATTAAAGGACTTTTTATTTATTAGAATAATTTCTATTGCGGTTTCGCACAATTTCTTTTAAATTGGTAATTCTGTCAGAACCCCTCTGAATATGACTTCAGTAGAATAGTCTAATAAGTTGATAACAGATCAAAAAACTTATTTGGCTTAAAAATTGAAAGTTTCGTATTAATAATAAAACTGTTTGATAACTATCAATATCAAAGTAAAAAAGAAACGAACCCGAAAAGTGATTTTAACCAAAGAATGTTACAATATAATAATTGATAAAATTGATATTTTAAGGTCATTGGGAAAAAGGGAGAATAGTTAGAATAGGTGGGAAAGAGAAAGAGAAATCAGCAATAGAAAAACAGACTCATGAGAATATAACAGAAACGCACTATAAAGATATAGTATGTAAGTATAATAAGAGATCAATTTAATAAAAAAAAACCGCAGTAAAATATACAAAAACACAACGATTAGAAATATAACTTATGTATTTGTACCCAAAATCATAACCTATCCGGGAGGTCGTGGTTGAACTCAAGGTATTCAAAAAGCTTGGATGCTATTTGACACATAGCGCGATACAGTAACACACTGTTATTAAAGTGTAGTAGCGTTCGAATATCAATTAGGTGGTTACTTACAGATTTCCACTGCTGAAAAATGTTCCATACGATGAATGAGATTGATAAGTTGCTGTAATGTGCACCTGTGGACTGGAGTGGAATTTGCGACCTTGGAAGCAGGACGATGATAGGACAAACAGAAAAATAATCTAACAATAAAACTAAAGAGATCTTAGGATCTAACGAACATAGAAAGAACATCCACTTTGCTTTAACCTTGAACCATCCAGTATAGCTCCGCGTAGAAAAAATAAAGAATGGAAAAAGTGTGGCTAAGGATTAAATTCCATAACTTAGTAAAGCAGAAAGAGTATACAAGCTATAGCTTGTAAAGACTAAAAATATGGGATTTAATCCTCAGTCACACTTTTGGAAAAGCCGCACCTTTCCGATTATTCCTTCTTTTTCTACGTGGGATGTAGCGTTATACGCTTCTAACATGGTGGATAAATTGAACGCAGAAGACCAGCATTGTCTGCAATATGATGTCAGAAGTAGCAGATTAATTTTCGTAAATAAGGCATAGCAAGAAGAGTCCAATATAAAAGAAATGAGTGTCTCGATCACACTGCGTTTTTCTCGCCTGACGAGAGTCATCCAATTTAATTTGATAGTTTGAAAGGTATTGCTTATGCGCTTACAGATTTCGTAAAAGTACAGGTGTCATGAGAGCAAATAATCGATATATGTATATTCATTTCTGGCGGATGGTATACATTGGATGGGTTTGGAATTAGCAGACAGGGGCGATAGGAAGTCAAAGTCCCATTTACACAACGCAGGGATCCAAGTGCCATAGATTCAGTTTTAATTACGTGGACGCAAAAAAAGAATTCGATACTGTCCACGTGCCGATCGAGTTAATACCACACTACACACATGAACAGCTTTCAGTAGATCACCAGGTATTTATATATATTATATACATACAGTATTCATCATTCATTCACTTGTACTACAGAGTCTATGATAGATCTATATAGACTTTCAAACTTGTATTTTTGCCTTTAACGTAACTGTAAAACGTCTATTGGCAATGTGAATCAGTATCATGAGCTGTACTTCAGAAAGATTTTGGTGGATAGACCTTTGATAGATCTATGATTAATAAAACCTCTTTTATAGTATAACCTAATCAGCGCTGCCCTGTTAGCTAACACCAACCTTTGAGAAATTTCGGAAATAGCTGGTAAAAATATATAAGTATTTTTTAAAGCCTCAGAGTCAGACTAGAGTCCCTTTAGTTAGAGTTGGGCCAACGTTGGGCCTCTTACTGATTGGCTCCGTCATTTTCAGAGCTCTTTCCGGAACAGGATGTGTGTGTGAAAACGTATATGGGAGACATTCGCACTGTGTAGTATGGCGTATTGTTAATGGTAAAGATCGATAGTTTGAAAATCCGCGCGGAATGTCATGGCGGCTCCAAATGAGCCCTGAACCTGACGTCCCTTCCGGGTATTGGCCCGACTCTAACTAGAGGGACTCTAAGTCAGACTGATTGAGTCCGTTCCCTATGACAGGGACCAAACCTCTTGGGAACGGAAACAGAAAACCCAAGTGTACGTATAAAATGCACAGATGGAGTCAAAGACTTTACAAAAATCAATCATGCTTAGGATAGTAATTATACGCTTATCAGTCGTACGTTGAATGTCACTGATGTCTTTGAGTAAGGTAGCCTGTATATTGAAATCCGGACAACAGGCTGACGGCCAGCTCATTATAACCATCAATCTGATCTACAAAGTCCATCAAATGTTAGAAAACGATTTTCTGTAATGACTTCGATAAATAAGACAAAAGCGAAATAAGCTGAAGGTGCACGGACCCAAGAAGCTAGGAAGTGGGCCTTTTGTTTTAGTATGGTCCCATTGGTTCCAAGCGGATTATAGGAAAATTACCTCCAAAGCCTGTCACACGTGACCTGTACAGAGCCGACCAGAATCTATAACATTCGTACAACAACCCTTCAGCTGGAAGACGAGTTCATGTACTTAAAGTTCCTGTTACTGAAATCATTTGCGTTACGGATAAATGCTGTCATGGTACACAGCAAAGTTACCACTGTGACTGTGAATGGCAATTTCGAAATGCGTATTCAGCTCATCGAGGTTCTAAGCCCACTATTAGTGGAAGTACAGACAACGCCAAAATCGTGCATCTCCATAAAAAATTTTAGAACAATTAATAAAAGTGAACATGGTGATCATAGGCTGTGTTCTGTTTCTACTAATTCAGTATCTACTGTTCAAAGTCAGTCATGTTCCAAAGCCAGCTAGTCTTGTGAGCGTGCAAGTTGCGTTTGAGGAGGCAAAATTCGAGATGGTCATTAAGATAACGGACCTGATCACGTAAGCTGCAACTGTGTATACTCCGTGTTCGCCAAATGATTATGAAAGCTCGTCTTATCATCAATTTTAAAATGAGGACCTGTGACAGAAATCCAAAATGAAGATAGCGTTTTAGGCCGAAAATTGTCAATATACAATCGTTTTCCGATATAAATGGAATGGGATACTCACAAAATACTACAAATTTATCAGGGTTGTTCAGTGTACTTAAATCGGATCAGGTATTCACGTTATACACGTGGTCGAAATTTCTGATCCTCAGTTGAACCTGAAATGCCTGCGATTTTTGCGCAAAGTTGCTCAAGTTGAAGGAGGATATCGTGCATTGAAACTGAATACAAATTTCAGCCTACCAGACTCCCAAAATTATGGAAACGGGATATTCAGAAAAATGGTAGATTTTTCCATTTTTCATCCATTTGGAGGTTCAGAAGAGGACATTACAGGGACCTCGTGAAATATATCTTAAATCATAAAAAAGTAGAAACGCATATCTGGTTATTCGCAATAAATTCTTTTACGTTAACTCAAAGCGGTCACTCATCCAGGTATTGTACTTTGTTTTTGTTGCTTAACTTTAATTATTATCCAGGCATCCTCAGCTCATTTCTGCTGCGATTTTCTATATTCTGTACAATATTCCTTTTATCTACACATGACGAAGTCAGACATAGTGTAAAATGAATCAGAGGAGAAACATGAACTCTTCCGGCTGGTTTTGAAATGATTATAACCGACTTGAAATAATAATCTCATTGTATTGTGTTCTTTTTGTTTTATTTTGTTTTACAGTGATCTGTCTGTCATGGAAGCTGGAGTCTAACCACTCTACATAAATTTTCAGAACTGTCTCGCGGGCGAATTTTCCAGATACAGGGGGACAGGGCAATTTTCTGCATCCCTTATGCCTTAGGCTGTTCCTTGGAGTGGAAATATTTGTTTCATTTTCTCCTGGACAAAGTTCTTCAGTTTTCAGTTTACGCAATGTACGAGAAGAGTACCAGTCTAGGCAACGAGGACTTGCAGACTTTTCAGATCTCATAAAATTGGTTGACATGTACCAGTTTGTTCTGTCGAACTATCTCGTTACTCCAGACATTCTTATAGATGAAAATCGAAGCCGTCTCAAGGTGCCATCAGAGCCGAATAGTTGGTCGATAAATCCCTCGCGTACGGCTCTCTTGTACCGAACATGACTACGTACGCCGAGGACTCCGAAACTTATAATAAAGTTCATTCAAATAAACTTTAATCAGTGAACAAACACAAATTAATGAGTGCAAGTACAATTCGAATAATCCAAAATATGCAACTTAGCACAATACAGTATCAAGTCTTAACGAACAATAGAAACAATATGGAGTGGAACAAAATATTTGCCACGTCCACGATCAAAATTAATGCAAGGAAAATACCATTCGATGAAACAAAAATCAAAAATTGAAGAACCTTTTTACCGATCAGCAGAATCTCGTGCCTGTCCGGCGCGGTTTCCGCGGGCTCTCAAGAGCCTCTTTTACCCGCGTAGCTTGACAGCCGATCCACATGCGTGTGGGAAATTTCGCCACTCATAGATAAACACGCTCACCTACCGAAAGCCTGGCGATATCCCGGTGCAGCTAATCCCTTACCTTTGGTCTGTCCTTCGCAACCACCACAGGTCCTCGGGTAATTTCACCAACAGACGATTGCGTTTCAACGGCCCTAATCCGCGACCCCAATATGGAAGCACGCACCCATTGCAGTGCACGTTCGCTTAATTCGCGGGAACGTGTTCAATTCTGGAAGCAGGCTCTTTACGTGGCTCCTAGGCTGTCAGGAGTAACGACGCGCTGCTAGGCCAGTTGACTCCTTGACGTAGTTGGGCCGATCGCCTTCCTTCCCTTGATTCGCTGTCTCGTCCTCGTCCAGGCGTAGACGCAACAAGCGCGCGCGACGTACAAAATTTATCTCGGCGGGGAAAGAAACAAAACATACAAAAAATTATAAAAGAAATCGTAAACCTAATAGGTCCTTGAGGTGGATGGATTCTGCCTGGACTTGTTCCATAAGTATGTCAAATACTCGCGAACTACCCGGTCTCCGCCAAGGACCCTTACTGGTAAACTCATCACGTCATACAGTATTTAAATTTTATTAATTTTATCAAAATATTTAACTCTTTGTTGTCACATTTATTTTCTGCACCCCTGAAATACACAGGAAAATGCGAATTCGCAGCAGTGTGATAACGAAATATTAATACTATATGATTTTATTTATTTGTAAAATTTTTTTCATAATCCTTATTGATATCACTAAACTACATTGCGAAGTTACTATCTACCTACTCTACTCTATTACTATCTATACCTGTTAAAAAATTATTATATTATTCCTAAATGTCGTGGTCGCTAACAATTTTTTGTTATTCTTAGCAATTGAAAGGTTAACAAATATATCACGGGGTCTCATGTGCTCTTCAAATTTGAAAATAACTTAACTTGTGTTATTAAATAACTAAGCGCATATACGTATTTAGGAAACTATTTAAGAATTATTTTATAAACGAGAGTTTTAATTACTAAAACATCTAACATTGAAATAGTTTTGTAGAAGAACATAAAGGTTCAAAATAGGATTAAATCAAAAATAATAGAACTTGTAGATTTAAAGCAAGACTTAAAGGTTAAAAGGAAGCAAAAGAGGTTTAATTCACAGTTTCGACGTCTAACGTAGGCTTAAAATTTCGACTTTGACAATGGAAATTTCCATAGGTAGATGTTCAGATATATCTGAAATAATTAAAAAACAAAATTAATAAAATTAATTTCAAAAATATATCATTTTAACTCGGAAATTCATTTACTACCTATATCGATGTCGGCATTAGTCTATTTAAATTTTCCTAGCCACTCCGAGATTTCGAACCAGCGACCTAACTATCACGCGCGCTATCAATTACGCTATCGACTACCTGATTTACTTTTATTCAATTATTTTGATTGTAACTTAATTTTATTAATTACGTTTCAATAAAAGTAAATGACAATAAGTGATATACTATTTCATGTATGATCGATCAGATATTTTTCATCTATGAACTATATTTTTTTTCCCGAGTTAATTGACATAAATATAAGGAAGGACGTGAACATGACAATACTTAATGGGAAAAGTAAAAAACGATGAGTAAATGTATTAAAAGCAAGAATTATTGAAAAAGGTACCCGAAACAAAATTAATAAAGCCCACTGTAGTTATAACTCCTGAAGACAGCTATTCTCAATACGAACACACTGTATATCGATGTTGCGGATCGCTGTAGAGGAATCGGGAGATGCTGCGGCTAATAAGGAATCTGGTAATCCTACGAGAATCTATGGTGTGATGAGCCATTTTAAAATAAAAGTAAATGAAGATTGCATCAAGGCTGATTCTGTCAACCGTGAACAAAGAATCCATTTATTAATTACCTGCCTAGAGCGGTTCCAGCCACCTTCTGCTGCTCTAATCTGCCTCGCAATCGTCTGCGGCTGCCTTTAGCTAACTCTAATGGGCGAACATCTTCACCACTCACGAAAAAGTCGTCAGTGACGACATCATCGAGCTTCATGGAATAAAACGTCTTGATGTGAAATAATTAGCTTGAACCACATAACGACGTGGAATCGCCGTGCATTCCGAACAGTACCTCAGCAATTGCTCCCGAGGATGCACGTGAGACGTCAAATACCCAACGGTCTAGCTGCAGCTAAGGACTCTCTTGGATTACGGCGCAACCTCTTTTTCTAATCACCGAAGATTAGTAAATACCAGCTATTCCAGCTGCTACCTGCGGGCCCTGGATCGTCCTCTTTCAGCATGGAATTTCCTTCAGCACTGAACGCGGAATTTGTCTATCGCCAACTATTCGCATTTCTCTATCTTCAACTAGTATCTTTTAATATAAAATAAAAATCATTATTATTATACATATAATCCATAAAAGAGTGTTAAATGTTCATGTAAATACAGGGACAAATATTGATAGTTCATCAAATGTCATTGAAATAAATTGCAACGTTTCATTCTGACTACGTGAATTTCCCATAAAACCACGAAGTCGGGATTAGGTTACCAAATGAATTATCATCAGTGGCACACTCGTAACCGGACAATACGCGATTAATTATCGAACGTTGAAGGATGACTAGCAGTCGGATGGGTGGAGTTAATTAGCAACGTATACGCACGTAAAACGCAAGCTGGCGATATGGTTTGTGCTCTATCAATATCCTGGTATATTGTTCAGTTTACGACATACCCACGCATATCCACACAGTACATACCATTCATTGTGCAACCACTATTTTGTATGTCTGTGTATTTGTAATTAATTTCATCCAATTAAAGTAATTAGTACACTTGATTCCCCACGAGACTGGACTATCACGTGATGGTTATACTTGAGTAATATATATCATTCAAGAAATGGTATCTTGGACGCCACAGAAAGTTAATTGCAAAAAAAATTGAGTTTTATTGCCACGTGTTCCTATGATTCTCTGTAGAAAACAAGGCGACCGCAAAGAGTACTTGTAAATGCACGAGACCAGGGTAAAGCCATCCTAAAAAGGTCCAATTAGAGATCTAAGAGAATTGTAAATATGCCACAATATAGAAACTAATTTCAAGGCAATGAAGATCCTATCGTGCACTGTCGTTAATTAGTATGATCTAAATTACACGTTACAAGCAGAGTATTTATACATATTTGATGTCCTGCAATTAAAGAGTATATTTTCGTAAACAGTATATCTATACCGATACGTGGTCATTTATTTTCCATATAATTATAAATTTCCTAGATCTTGATGGTTCCTCGCAGTGTCAATTATTCTCTCCTATGTGTGAAAAGCAGTTTAGCTGATGATGCCTTACGGAGTGAATCACAAAGCTACGGGGTTAGGCCACTGTAGAAGCGTTAAATTTTTTTTTCAGCGGAACTATGAAATAAATCGGAATTACAAAATAAGGTCTTTATTATACAAGTAAAAAACTATAAAAAATCATTTTTTCAAAGCGATACATGTCAAAATGACGACTACATAGTATATCTCCGATGACGGCTTTACTTCTACGGCCGCACCAAAACCTATCCAAAGGTTTTTCGATTTTTTATGAGAATAGCTATAAAAGTACGTAGGATTTTTTCGATATTCGAAATTGTTTATAAAAAAGGAACTATGCAATATAATGAAAAAATCTTACGACTGCTTTAGACAACGTAACTTTATATGCACAGTTAAAATTTCAAATTAATCGGCTGAAATTTGCTTGAGTTATGAGTGCGGCCGACTTGAAAAATTTAGTTTTGAGATAAACACGTTTAAAGTTTATAGAAAGTCAGGACGTGAATAATGTTTCAATACCTAGAATACGAAAATCGAGTACTTAGGGATTTTTCACGTACATAATCTTTTGGAATATAATTCTACAGATACTATGGTACCTGTTCACAAAAAAAAAAAATAGATTTTTTGAAAATTCTACAGTGGCCTTAAACGCAAATTATGCAATATTATTATTAGTTTTTATAAACATTATTAAGTTAGTAATATAATTATCTTATGATGTAAGAATTATATACGATAGCTGTAAGGTAGCTCACGCAAACAGTTACAATCTGTTTTCTCCGAGAATGTAAGATACAGAGACATGTGTTTGAAATAAAAGTTGTACGGTTTTCGAATGACAAAAGTCGCCGGAAGCGTTATATACTTGTATGTCCTTTTTTAAATATTATCGTGACTTTGGATTTTTAAATAGCATGAGGTATTTTTATATATTCGAATAGCGAAACATGATAAAATTTACCTAATAGATTCATTCCTTTTATGTCCAAGGGGATTTACATGTGCTTGAACACCTGAAAACAGATAAATATTTGAGAAATTTTTTCTTCTCAGCCATCGATTCAAATGTTTTTATTCTTTGTCCATTATTTAAAAATAAGGTTCTATGGAAATGGGCATGTATACTAATACTAATATTTAAAGAAAAAATTAAGGTTATCATTGAATGCCTGTAAAGTTTTAAATGTATCCACGTACACTTTACCAATTATACAATACATGAAAGTATGTATAAGTCCCAAACTGACAAACGAGGTAAGAGCACTGTGCCGTCGCATGAGAAGCGAGTAAGTTATATATATATAGTTTAATTTGTCAGTATCTAAATAATATTCCGACTCACATTAATATTTTAACTGATTACAACGTATGCATTGCTCCAAGACGGTTTATCAAGTCAGAGCATACCTCTCTGACCTGCAGGCTGTAAAAAGGGGTCTACAAGTGTATGAATTAATTGCTTGCCTTGTCGTGCACGTATGCCATGTGCAAGGCTAGTTGACTTCTGCTAGCAGACGTTGCTTTCTCTAATTTGAATCTTTGTACCTTCCACACATTTTTATTACTACACTTTTGGACAATCGCAGCGTCCGCTGGACGCTTGAGTCAAGCGCTGAAAACTAGTCTACTAGGATGTCTAGTCATCTTTACCTTAATGATCCCTCTCGTGATCAGTCACAAGTAAAAACCTACTCTCGGATTTTGACTTTTGCACCAATGAGATTAGCTGCTCCATTCAGAGAAAAAGTGGCACTGAGCCCATCTTTCGGGAGGAAGCTCTCATCACCACTCACGAAGGGCTAGTCAAAAACTTCCACGTCATGAAATAAGCATCGTACTCGACCGACAACATTCGACTACACTCTTGCCACTTTTGATCAATGTCTCTCCTGAGACTAATTCAATCTTGTAAATAATTGTGAATAAATTAATCTGTCTTTAGTTTATCTCCAATTGTTTTAACTAACCACCTTCACCACATTAATTTGAGGTGAGGGAGTTCACGGTTTCCAGCGTGGGACAGTACGCGTTCGATATTAGGATTTACGACCTTAATTGACTCGCATCGTAAGTCGAGTCGCACTGTGAAGCTGAATAAGCGCTCTCTGCCAAAATTTTAATACTTTAAAGCTGGATCGACGAATGGAACACTTTGAAAGGCATCGATGAAAGCTTTAAGCTCGCCCAAATGTATCAATCGTACGGTATAATAATAAAACTTTCAATGGGCTATTTCGACAGGACGGGAGTGATGACCGTACTCGAGCGACAGCTTGACAACGTCGCACATGCCAGCTAAGACGTATTGCGCACATGCATGTCCGTTGACCGTGTATCAGTTTCTGGTTGTTGATTAAAGTAAATGGTGCAACAAAAAACTTATGCTTAAGAAAGAAATGAAAATTAGCTTAGGATGAATACTTGAGACTCTGAATAAAAAAAAATGATCGCGTTAGTAGTTCGTATGTTTCGGATATTTTTTGGAAAAAATGAATTTCCTAGAAATAAAAGGGAGGGGGGGAGGAGAGAACCGAATCTACAGTTAGAAACGATTTACCTGATACATAACTGGCACGGTAGCAATACTGAAAATACTAGCAAGTTCAGGTCCTTGCACAGTGTCAGAAGGGACAACAGGAAACTTGGTTGCATTAGAGATCGAAGCAGAATTAGGACCACCAAGAGTATCAGGAGTAGCGAGACCAATAGAAGCAATAGTTAGGGTCGGGTTGCTTCGCTAAAGCATGCTTTTGTCTAGTTTCACCATTCGACGACACCAAAGGGAATGGGAACCCTTGGTCAAAAACGTCAAACAGCAAGAAGGCGACTGATAAAGACCAGCTTTCAAAAAAAATAATGATTATTTGATAGTCTTAAGTACCAGTATCATATATGTATAAAAAATAGAAACTGAACCTTTTAGTGATGGTATGAAATGATGAACATATCCGATCACGTAACTTACGGGAGTACTCATTCGAGAAATATAATAATGAAAAGTAATGAACTAATACTTTCCTCCTTTCGTTATTTTAAATTAGAATAATATTTAATTTATCTATCTAGTACAAATTAGTCAAAGTCACGAGTGAGAGCGTTGGCACACGAACCGTCAGGCGACTGCACCAATCACACGAGTCTTATACTCATTCGTACCAGCTAGATATAGCAGTTCTTATAACAAATGCTTAAAGAGAACGGCGTCTGGCCTTTTTTTACGATAGATGGCACTGTTAACCTGCCACAAAAATATTGTTGAATAGGTTTCCCTATCCTTGAAAATGTATTAAATGCCTTTGATGTCACTATCATAAATTTTTAGGTAATTTTATAGTCATTTGTCCAACAAATAATATTGTAAGGTATCCTCTGGCGACACATTGCGAGGTATTCTTTGGGTATTTTTTACAAGAATACATTAGAACGTTAAGACACGGAGTTACCTATATTTTCATAGTACAGGGATTCCAAATAATAAACGAAAATACTATACCCCACGTGATAATTTAAGAATATAAGGAATACAATGTTAAAAGACTTGTATACCGACATTTAATAGATACACATAGTACCGAGAAAACTAAGATTTCTTGTACTGAAAAGTTTTTTTTTTTCAATTACGAAACTGCAAGACTCGATTGGGGTGACCTAAAACCTGCCTGGTTTACCAGGTGTAGTAAAGGCGATTTTCGCAAATAACAATCGTAAATCAGAATAGTTGTGCATTCTTGGCGCGGATGTCAAGGGATGAACTGTAGTAATCGGCGAACTTCTAGTTGACTATGTCTTCTACTATCTTTCCAGTTTGCTATGCGCCATGACGATCGCCAAAGGCTATAAAAACAGCCACAGGGACAGAAATTTCATAGAAAGACTTGGATTGATTGTGAGTTAAATAGATTTAGTGATATTGCTTTTTGTGCTTCGATTTTTGGCTGTGAAATTTTCTAGCTTCGAGTCCTGTTCGTATGAATCATCTACACGTAGAAGAATTACTACGGTTGTCACTTAACTGCTAAGTGAGCATCCCGTGGGAACAGTTGAGAGAAGTATGTAAGGAAGGTAGGTGAGGAGGTGGATATGTAGGTAGATAGGCAGGAGGTAGGTAGGTAGGTAGGTAGGTAGGAAAATAGGTGGTGGTAGGTATCCTGGGGTTAACCAAGAACGTATGCCGAGAGAATATACGATAGGACAGCTCTGTAGAAGTGTACCCTTGTATACCGTGTCTAGACATATATACATATATGGCAAGTCGAGAGTTGAAAGTCCGGGAGTCGCGTATATCCCAAGAGAGCATTTCGCACCTAATCACTAAAGTGGCAAACCACGGATGAATTTATACCTACGATAAATACCATAGGATTTGCTAATCTTTCGGAATTTTTGACACATTGAATGTTAGCATTGATGAAATCAATGCATCATTTATTGTACAGTGTTAACCAAGACACTGATTTATATCTTTCATCCTTTCTTTATTCTCAAAAGTTCTCAAATATCTCACCAGATGTCAAATCTCGTGTCGCAATAAATATCTTGTAGTTCGCGAATAAAAAACGCAACAGAGGTTGACTGCAAGAGAAAACAGGAATATGTGCGAATGAAAAATAGTGTCTATATTGTACGGTCTGAATGCACTTCCTAATATACCTCGTACATTAGAATAGACATTATTTTTCCAAAGCAAAAGTTAAAAAATTCGAAGGAAAATATCCCACGGTCTTTTAAAGACACATTTGTCCCTCGACTATACCAGCGCTTCATGTATTTGCCTTCCTTCTATACATATATGTATATCTACTCAGCTACTCATCTGTTCTTGGATAACACTTACGGGGACTTCACCGTCCTACTGAATAAACTCTTCGTGAAAATTGTATGTGACGGACTACTGAAAGCTTGTAGTTTTGACGCTGGTTCTCAAACAAAACTCCATTTAGGGAATCGATTAACAAAATGGTCTTGTGCCCTGCAAGTAAGCAGGTGAATCGTATTTACGAAAAAATCGGGTCCGGCTAAAAAAGTTATCCTATGACGGTCATAATTTTTCAACGTGATTTAATTTGTCATCAATATGACAAAAGAATAGTACTGCGCAATATTTATTGTGACTGTAAAAAATCATATATGAAGACACGAAAGCACGTATCCCTTTGAAATGGTGCCAAATCTAATTTTCAAGAGCTTTTGCTAAAGAGTATCTTTCGAGGATTACATAACCTACCTTATTTTTATAATGTCATTTACTTTTTTGCCGAATGTTTACCATGTTTCTACGATTGTAAATAGATAAAGTCGCGAATTCGAGGGTAATGGGTTCATCTCTTGTATGGATAAGTCTCATTTAAATTTCATAACCGAAATCTTTTTAAACCTCATAAATATTGTCGCTCCAATATTCCAGTGTAATTAATTATCAAATTTCGGCATCAAAATTAAAACCATTTTTTTAATTGTACAGATTTGTTGATGGCTGGCAGAAGAAGTCGATTCAGTGCCAAACTAAGAGCGCTAAATGGTACCATGAGGCTTGTGTGGGTGTAAAATGATGCAAACAATTCATTTGGTTAATATTTTCCTGATATGTCATTATGAACGACTAAAAAATATTTCTATTTTTCTTAACATAGTTCGCATGAGAAAGTAGTATAATGAACGCTATTAAATCATAGATATCCAGGTTCTGGATTATCTTCTTGTTGACCCAATTCACTACCTGCCCTTACCCTACTTCTATAGCTTTTACATATATGTATATAAAGGATTTCAATATTTCCTAACTTCGTACTTTTCTATTTTTTTTTGAGATAAAAAAATACTAACAACCACGTTCAACGAGACTTAAAGTGCTTCTTTTCTTTGCACGTGTGTTCCGTATTACCCTGTGAATAATCCAATTATCATTGGCAACGTTAACCCTAATGTCTATTGAAAGTACATAATGGACTTGCTTTGATGCATCTCGCTCCAATTCTCAACAATGTATTGTACGAGAGCCACGAATTCTGTGAATCAAGTCAAGTTGCAAACGGCTTATACAGTTGAATCATTGTCAATGGAGTCCTCAGGCAAGAAGCAAAAGGTACCATTGCATCCATTCAATTCACGTGGCTTCGTATTACAGTGACGGGATAAACGAAACGCGCTAGAGTATGCACGGTGTCTGTACGCCGGAATTGCTCTTCTGAGATGGCATGATAGAATTGTTGCAAAAATTGAAAGTGTATTGTAAATTTGCAAAATTGCCTGCGATTCTGCATACGCTCGATTCTAGCTTTTTTACATGCATTGAAAAGACCGAGCTGACGGTACAGTAGAGAAATTTCGAATAAAAGATAAAGGAAAAAATGAAATTGAGAAAAACAGGCATATGTATGCAGTAATGGAACAAAAATTAGTCGGATCAATTTGTGCCTTGTTTTCATAGAACAGCGGAAATCCAACTAGCCGTTACGTGTATGTACACTTTACTGTACTGCGTGCCTAGATAGAATATCTGTGCGTGGTAATATTTATATATGTATTCTAGCGATATAGATATGCAGTGATATCTGCAAATTGAACGTAGTTTGAGTACAATTAAATGGCGTTCAACGTTGCATCGAAAAACAAAAAGGCGTGAATCAACGAATCCATGGCTCTTTGAGCTTTCGTTTAGCTTCGGGTCTTTTCTACATAACTAGTTTGTGTGCAAGGCGACTTTTTATTTTACTGCAACTGCAGGCTGCACTTTCTCTATAGATTTTCTTTTGTTTTCATATTTATCGCTCTATGAAACAAAATGCTAACCATTGCAATTTGATTTAAAGGGGTCGATATTTTTATTTTTTTTCTAGTAGATCGTTCATAACATTACACGTAGATGCACGCTAATCAATATATTATTACATTTAGGATATCTGAAGCCTTGAGGACAAAAAAACATAAGATTTTCAAATTTAGTGTATCTATTGTATTTGAAAAACGCGTATTCTTTATTTGTAAGAACCATTGATTTTATATGCGATGTAATTTCTGTAAGTGAACATGGTATTATTTGTCAAAGTTCACGTCAATCCTCAAGGTATACAGTATATTCTCGCGTTACAGGCTTGAGTGAATCTCTGCTAAAAATTACTGAAAACTTCTACATCGATCAAGATTGACAGTAAATTCGGTTTGTGCAATGAATAGCGCCATAGCGTTTTGACGGTCTGAAGATGTTGGGTTCGATTCTCGATCAGAACTCCTAATCCTTCAAAAATTTTTATCTTTCAAGCGCTTCCTGATTCCCCGAATATAAATTCAAAATTATAGCGAATGATGTCAATCGGGTCAGGTAGATAGAAATGGCGTCTAACGTAGGTCTCGAAAGGGATCTAGGTACCAAGTACCTTAAACCGTTAGGTAAGGAAGATGGGGTAGAAGTGTTTCCTCCCTTCGCATCCATTTCTATTGAAAACAGCCACGGTCAAACTATAATGGGGTGCGTCGACATGGCATCGCCCAAGTATAACGTCATCCTTACGTCAACAATGTTACCAGGGAGGTAGGGACGAGTAGTCAAGCAGATTGCAAGACAGAAATTACGCTCGATGAGGTGCTTTTCACCCGCATCTCCCGTTTAAAAGCGGAGGTAATGCGATGTAGTATTAAAGGGTTGAGTGGAAGCTTTCTTAGAAATTACTTAAACTTCTAGATAAGGACTTATCTGGCCGAACAGTGGTTTAGGTGCACAGTGGATAGTGCCTTAACCTACATTTGGTATTCCGATGATATTGGGTTCGAATCCCGATGAGAGCTTTTTATTTTTCAATAATTATTAGCCCTCAAGGGCTGGTGACGTGCAGAATGTGAATTAAAAATTATGGCGAGTGGTGACGAATCAACTGGTTATAATGCACATAATATGGAGAGTTCCTTGGGTTCAAAATATTTTTATGCATTTCTTTTGCATTTTTCAAATCCTAAGCAGAGTATAAGAATAAATCTTTAAACCCGCAACTCTCATTTTACAACTTCAGGAAGCTCCTCCCGCAACAAATCTTGATGGATCTTTCTCCAATATAGTACATACATTCTGTAAAATATTTCCAACAATGTCCTTCAATCTTTTTATGTGACTTCTGTTCACAGTTTATATCTAGAATTAATTGTAACCGCTGTTCCATAAAAAATATGTGTTTAAACTAGTTTATGACTTTAGCCTTTAGCCACAACAATATGATCTCTTGTCAAATATGACTCAACTATCTGTTGGCCAATACTTCCATGGTTAGGGGAAAGTGCGCCATAGTGCGTCACGGCAGACATCTCGAAGGTTTGTCGTGCGTAAATATTGAAGTTTTTTATATTGAATAATAACTTGAATTTCGCCAGTCCTAAATAAACTTCAATAACGGATCGTTAAAAAATATATAAAATTACAATAGATTTGGACCCATGGAAAAAAAATTTACTCTCCGAAATATTTAGAACCTAAGCTCACTTTTCTTGCCAGTCCAGGTTTTTGATAAAAATTGATAGAGTAATTATCCGTGGGCTGCTCAGTGTTCATGTTTTTTTACTTTTACTTTGAAAAGTAATTAATTGTTACGATAAATTTGGTTTGTTGCCAGTGGGGTATAATGTGACACTGATTTTTCTCGCTCAATGTACCATCTTCTGATGTGGTTGGCATATAACATCACAGCGTGGAGGTTCAAGTGTAGCGTATTATTGTTTTTCTTTAAGTCTATTTCTATCCCTTAACACAGAGTGTCAGCCAATTTGACACAGTGGAGTACAATGTGCCATTTAACGAGCTATTATGCTTTTGAACCTTTATCAGTAATGATTGTACCCTCATTTTATGCCCAAAGGCCTAGAGAATTCGATTATAAATGGTATTTCTTTATTATACTATTCTGGTAAGAGTAATAATCCGTTTTAAAAAAAAGTGGCACACTTTGCTCCACTTTCCCATATACTTTAACCACTGCATCCTCACAAGAATTACCAAAAACAAATTATGAAAAACGAAATTTTCATAATTTCATTCCATAATTAGTCAATTCAATTGGCGTTTAGCCAAAGAACAGCAGAAACCTTATGCTCCCTCTTAACCAACTTCTGCGGCATAAATGTTGAAACAAAGAAACCCCATAACAGCTGTCAAATCTGACTGAAGCTGGATAACTGCCAATTAACAATCTCACTAAACAGGGTTCTTACTTCGTTTAGAAAGTCAGGATACTTCGCAGCAACCGACCAATAATAAACGGTACAGTTAGCGAAGATCGTTAAAAATGGTATAATAAACCCCTGTCGGGATTATAAACGAGAGCAGCGTCCAAAAAGTGTACTTTGGTTTTCCCGTTGCGCCGGGACACGACACGTTGGTAAATCAAGTGGTGGGTAATTACGTAGGCGTAATATCTCGTCTTTTTAATGGTGGCCAAATGTACATAAACCTTTTCAAGTTTTCCGGGATTTCATGTACAGGTAACAACCCCTAATCGGTTAGGGGGTCCCGAGGTGGGTTGAATTCGTGAATTCGTAAAATAAGAGGTACAAGAGCCACTTAAGTGAAAGAAGGTAGGCAGGTATCTACAGATTTTTTTTCTTGCCTATCTACCTACCTACGTATACCTACACCTTTAACTGCCAACTGTCTCAACGCCGGAGACTGGTAGCCGAACACCGTGACGCACAAAGACTCCCTAGGCACTGATTACAGGACCGTGGCAAACGGTCTTATCTTTTGTTTGCCGAGTCTTTTTACTTCTCCAACAGGCTCTACAATAATTTACCCTAATGTACTCCCAACGGCAGCCCAGAGTGGTTTACCTACCTCCATGATGTTGCTGATGAGGAATAAAGAGAAGAAGGTGCAACTGGCATTACTACTGCTGCTGAAGCAGGACATGAGGAGGCAAAGTCCTTTCCCGACGATGCTTCATCCTGTTATTCTCGTGGGACTTATATATCGCGCGTCCCGACGCCTTCCGATCCCTGCCAAGAGAAAAATAGGAGAGAAAGCCCAGAAATGTCCCGTTGCCGTGCGAATAAATGAACGGAGCTAACTGTTGGTGCTATTGCTTTTAGAGGAAGAATAAATAAGTAATGTAAAGAAAAGCCAGAAGGTATGAAGACAAGGTTAAATACCCTCCTGAGGATGAGTAATATCGTGGGATTAGAAAACGACAGGATCCTGTGACACTCACTCTAATTACTAATGACTGCGGCTTTTAGGCATTAATTGCTTAGCGTATGTCAGTGTGACAACATTGAATGGCAGATTGAGCATTTTAAGTAGGGACGAAATATATTTTATCGTTAATGGCATTTGACAATATTAAATCACCGTTAGTGTGGCAATATATTGATTAATTATAATAAGAGATATAATAAATCCAATATGAAATGAAGAGTCAGAAAATAATTCTTATGTGGACAATAACGAAGGGATTAAAGGAAACTCATTAATATAAATTATATAAATTTAAAAAAAAATTTCTTAATACGCGCGATATGATGAGATGATGGAGGATTGGTCAAAGTTTCACCATGTGGTACGTCATATAATTAGCGAGAAAGGCATCTTTTCATCTCCTCAATTCCTTGTTTGTAAATCGACGACGTAAAGACCGACGTTGTACAACAAAAGATGTAGAGATAATGGGTAATGATGCTACAATTTGGCATGTGGCGGCACAACAAACGGGCGATATAATAAATTGGCTCTGTCGTATCGCTATTTATAAGACAGGTATACGATTATACTTGTATATTTTATATTATATCGTGCATTGTATATTATGACGATATATAAAAATATTAAAAAAGTATAAATCCATAAAAATGATTGATAGAACTTCGTGCCTGAATAATTATTTCTGATTGCATATTTTTATTAAGTTTGATGTAAATGAACTTTAACTTATAAGACGTGCGTGCTGTTCGGGATCTAACGAACCAAAAGGAAGAGCAATAGGAGACTAACTTGGTGTCAATCGATATTTAGGGAGGAGGAACCATCGTCACGCTATTTTAGATAACTATATGTAATGGAAAATATACCGACGATAAAGCAGAGAAATTACACTTTTTGAATTTATTTATAGCATTCAATTCGATACCGCCTACAAATTCTTAACGTCTCTTGGCCCCCGAAGTTACAACAGTCGCCTTTGCAGAAATTTGATTGGGAACGTCCCTCCCAATATGAAGAAGGTCGTAATAAGGGTGAAATACGGCGTCCTTAGGTATGTTTCTTAACCCGTAGAGAGTGATCGTATTTTTGGCGAGATTTGGTAGATTTCATGGCAGAAAGTTTTAAACATATTTAACGAATAACTTGCGTGCAAATATTGAGCCGATTTAGAGACAATATCTTCTGGTCCAGGATTAATGCGGTCTAATTTTAGTAAGGTCCTGATTTAATTTACTGACCAGAGTATTTGGCCGGGTTCTCGCTGAGATTGCGTTGAGGCATGTTATTGAAGACAATGAAGAAACTTCATATATTTGTATTTATTGTATTATGTTTTTGGAGAAATTCGAAAAACCTTGCTTTCATATATACAAATATTGAAGATTTAAAGTCTTAAGGGAAGTAAGATTTACATATTTGTTTGGTGGCTTAGTAGATAAATAATCATGTTTCTTACTTCGAACATTCCGACAACCGCAGGTTCGAGTCCCGTTCCCAGTACTACTACAATAACAGATTTGCACCATAGCCTCAAGTAGTAATTATACATTTATACCATTATGTCAATTGTATATTTGATACATTTTAACGAATATTAATATTCTAGTAAATTTGCTATGCCTCATCACATTAGAAGGAAATTCGAATTTGGTTCTGGCTAGTCAGCCCTATTACGCGCCTTACAGGACAGTTTTACATCTCTGGTCTAGTGCTGATCAGAAAGCTGACTAGGGCCCGGATTGTATTCATTGGAAACTACCGCGCGACTAGCTGGGACCCCGTTACAATTTCTACACGGGTAATAGATCTTGTAACATTGTTAGTATTATATGTGACTATTAGGTCATGTGTGCTAGGAAGTGTATCACTTGATAATATGCCATGGAAAATTGAAAAACTCTGTGAAACAAATTTCGTTATCGAAGGACTTTCGCATGCCCATGAGTGCTGTACACTTTCTGTGAAAAATTGCGACGTACCTTTAAAATTTATCAACGAACGATCGAGCGAGAACTTCTTCCGAGTATAAGGAAAAGTCGTTACATTTTTCTTCAACCGACAAGTGAATTCCCTTCGGATAACGAGGGGATAAATGGATGAGGAAATTGGCAGCGCGGGTGAATTTGAAATGAAATGCATGGGTGACGTTCCGCGTCACGATTTTTCATTTGCTCTGATTTCGATTCTCCGGGAAATTGAAAAATTTCCGAGTTGACACGCAATATGAAATGTGACATTTATTCGGCAAGGAAAACAATGCGTGCCGTAAGACCTACCTGCCATTTATATCTTCCCTCAAGGGGATAAGCGGAATAAGGAATGCATTGAGAAATACTAGTTATTCGAGTTCTCCATAGAAATTCTAAATCATTCCCGTTGCCTGGTTCGTATAAGAATTAATAAGGTAATAAGTAGCTGGGTATCATCCCGTTACCTATTATCATCCTTTCCTGTATTTCGCAAGTGAAGCAAATATGATTTATTTTTAACGTCGAAAAGGAATGAAATGGGAGAACACGAGTAAAATGTAAACGTGACGTCACGCCACTATGTTTCTGTCTGAAGAACGAAAAAAATAATGATAATCGTTAACGGTAAGTTTCTTATGAAAATTTAATTATCACCATATAAAATGAGCAGTGTTAAAAATAGAGATTTTTAATTTTAATAGTCTTGTTCGTCAATCTCTAAGAATTTGACAGATTTTTTTGCATCCAAATAAGTCTTCACGTTTTTGTTATGTAAAATTCAGTAGTATTTAAATGTTGGAAATTGCGATCCCAAGTATTGTGGAAATTCAAGATAATAAAATAATTTCAGATTTTTCTGATGAGAATGAGAGATGAAATTAACTTTGATAATGATAAAAATCTTGCTAGGTCTCCTTTCTGTAGTAATCTTTATGTAACAGGCAATAACACTTACGATTTTATTAAATTTAAATGTGTAGAATTAAACAATCTTTCATATATTATTTGTCGTTATATAATATAATTAAGAAATAGCTGTCGAATATTTGGCGTAAATTGTTAACGTGGAAACTTTATATATTCACGATATATTTAAAAAAACGGGGTTTATATTTAAATAATTACCTTATACATTGTGATGCACTCAGTTATTCGTCAAGAATCGTTATGCACATGCACTTTGTTGAGTATATGTATGTTACGCTAGTGAATTTTCGACGCTGTTTAATTCCCACCCTCGTATAGAAGAGTCCCATAGCGAACTCTATATTTATAGAGTCGTGCGATTCGCTCGAACGAACAACGGACTATTTGCTGGAGCGTTGGTGATAATTAACGAAATCCAGTACGATGCAATGCAGTTGCGCGATGTGCAGTATGCTTGTGCAACTGCAGTTTCAGGTGCATATTGTGGGAAGCTACGTTAACGAGGCGAAGCTTCGTTCTAGTCATTCTTGTTTTGTAACGTGCACCAGTGCTACCGACCAGTAATGATAACGCATATTCCATACGATATATATATATATATATATTCCATGCTCTTTGCTAGTCATAGAACGTCTATACATTATATACATTTATTAAAACTTACACTCTGTCAAAGATCAATGTTCTATTTCAATGTATGTTCATTATGAAAATCCATAATTTATGTAAAGTCAAGGTATTGTAGTATCATTATATATTCTTTTAAAGATGTATATTTATTGTACATATATTAAATACTTGTTAAAGAAACCTAGCAAGTGTTTGAAAAAGTCATGGTATTGTATAAGTTATGTATTGTGACATGATTTTTCCATTCATGGTCACAAAACAAGTCCAGCTATCGATTCAGATAACGTTCTCGCTTTCGGATTCTCTTCGAGTAGCCACCCTGCCTAGAAGTTACGCTTTCGGATTGATGGGTACAGTTGCGAGGTGCTCGAATCTGCAGTGAAGAGATAGTCTCGATGTAGCGAATTGCCCGGCAGAGGAGAGTACCCGACGGAGACGTCTTTACGGGCCTGCAGAAGCCCGGATGAAATACCGGCGCCCCGCTTGAAAGAGGCAAAGGGATATAGAGCGTGCGCAGATAAGGTTTTTGATATGGTTAAGGGCAGTGGAGGAACCCCCTGACCCGAGTAAGAACATGGTGCTCATGATACAAATAGATGAGGTATAGCCGCTAGCGATCGTATTTTGGTTAAAATCGGGCAGGGACTAATGACATCACGTTCAAAGTGCCATCAGTTTTACTATAAAGGGACTTATTTATGTTTTGGTTCGTTAGGAGATGGTCTCTCAAAAGGGAACTGACGTTAAGGCGTGACGAGACAGAAAGGTAAAGTCAGCCAATCAGAACAAAGAGAGTCCAGTGACGTCACTGTCCAAATGCGCAGAACCGCCAGTGGCTATAGCTCCTCTATTTGTATCATGGGGGTGCCCAGCTATCGCCCCATGCTTTGGGGAAGCGGCCCTGAAGGATCTCCAGTTGTTACGTACCGATTCGCTAAGGAACGCTCTCGGTTTAGTTTAAAGGGACGACTCGAGGAAAAGGATAAGAGTTATCGGCTATAAGAATCTCGACCAATCAGAATGATTAGTTCTTGAATTTGACTATTATCAAAGCAGTCTGTCTTGGGCCACCGCTTGAGGTGCCACGAGTCGGCTCGCGCTCCCGTGCTATCTGTTGATAGTTTTTCTAGCTGTGTTTTGTGTACGGTCTAGAAGGTTCACGTTTGTGTAGTTCTCGCGTTGCTCTCCTTATATCCAGACAATTTTACAGATTTTTTATTTCTGTTCCGGAAGTACAGTGCTGTGCTCTAGTCCAGTACCCATCTGAGTGCCCCCTGGATATAATTCTTGGATCTCGCGGATTATCTGCACTAGCTTCGCCGAGGACTCCCAATTTATTAATTGGTGAAGGTATTTCGATTTTATAGCTCTGATTTGGTCTGATACGTTTTCAATCATAGGCTCTCTTTTTTTTGGCACTATTTACCCAACGCCTACTCCGACCCTCTCTACCTGAACCTAGCAACTCGAGCGCCGTGCATTTCCTCACGTCTATGCATCTAGTTGCGTTCAGTAAAAATCAGCACCAGCGGTTGCGTTCCAAAAAACGATAGGATCTGCTAAACTATCGTCTTTTCTCATAGGTTCCGTCACAGCTCTCGTTTTGGTGGAATTGCGACTGTTCCACCTCAACTTCCAGGTCATACCGGCTTGTCAGTTCTCGGTGGTTCAAGAATTGTCTGGTGCCCGCCTGGCTTGCGGATGCATGGGCGAAGGATGGATAGCCGAAGATGATGTAGGTTAGTTCTCGAAGAGTTCGCTCTCGGTTTTTGGATATCGGTGTCAAGTTAAGTAAACGCGTTACAGTATGAATTAGTTATACTAACGTCCAATTGAATTGGAACACTTGAATTTTTGTGTATTTCTTGAAAACTTTGACCGATTTTGAAAAACCGGAGTCATATTTTTTAGGAAATTTCCTCCCCTTTCGAATAGTAAAACTCTTATCCCGATCGGATATAAAATGGCCGAACGGTAGGGGTGGAGTGAACCAATGAATTTTGGGACTTTGTGAAAAGTGCGAGAACTGGTTGTTCCGGAAGGAAATTCATATTGTTAATTACAGCATGAGAAAGAACATCTTTCGGCAGTCAAAAACATCCCCATTGCACCCCTGTAGCATCACTCTAGGGGGAGCTACACCCCTTAAAGTTAAAACACTTAATTAACCATAACTTCCGAATGCGCCGGCCTATCTGGTCCAGTTTCTGCGTGCTATCATTTATAACGATACTACGGATTTTCACAAAATTTTTATTTTTGGAGACGATCCCGTGACGGAGAACTCGAGACATCGCAAGGGCACTCTAAGCTTCTGTGCCATTTTACATTAGGGTTGCGATGAAATAGAAATTTCATATTTATCCCATGTAACTGATTGTGAGATTTCAACGATTAAAATACGCTTTTAAACATCCAAGAATAGGTTTGTTAAGGGGTAATTTTTACATATGCAGAAACCTAAATTTTTCGAGTTTCGCTTGAAGTACTCCGGCGACGATCGCTTGGCGCACGTGGTGGGATAGTTGGCTGCTCGAGATGTGGAGAAGACGTACAGCGGGACAACCGTTCAGGGCGGTACGCTCCGCCGTGCTAATAATGGTGCATAGTGGAAGTTTTTAAAATTATTAATTAAAACAACTAATTTCCAGTTGTTGAATTTTTCTTATTTTTTGTATTTGTTCATTTATTTATTTATTCGCTATTTACTTTAATGATTTTTCACATTAATTTTCTTACTTTTTCTTGTCGTTTTGTCTCGAGAGTGAGAGAGAGAGAGAGAGAGAGAGAGAGAGAGAGAGAAACCGGCCACCCGCAGGGGAGCCAGGGAGCAAGGGAGATGAGACAGAGTGCACCGGGAGGATCGGTAAGTGCAATCCAGACTACTAACCCCGGGGCAATGCAGCGCACCGGCAAGGGATGCGGCGCATCTGCTGGTGCATCCTGGAATGAGAAGTGGAAGGTGGGGGGCGGGGGGGTCTAGGGCTCCGCCACGTGTCCTCGCGATAGAAGATTCAAAACGAGTTCCAAAGAGACAGACGACCTCCGCAACCGCGTTATTTGTGAGATTTGCATAGTCGCGCTCGTATACGCCACCCGGCTGCACTCGTTTGCCTACAACGAATAAATCGCAATAGTTGGCATTAAATCGAAGAATCATTCATTTCGAAGAAGCCGGTTAATTCCTGTAAACACTCGCCGCCCTCACATTTCCCTCTACCATGGTTGATTAGGAGCTAATGGGAAGGATCGGTCGAGAGAACTCCCAGTGCTGATTTGCAGCGGATTATATAGATATTTAAAGGCCCGATGAATCGGGCTGGTGAAATGATGCACCTGGCGCCCAAGGGATTCGCGGAGTGCAGCATTGGGGTCATCGGAGTGAAGTAGGATAGGAAATGCGTTACACTGTATAGTCATTTGCACTATGCAATACATAGCATATACTGGTGTTGCACTCCACACTATATTAAGACTTCTTAATATGATATAGTGAAATTTATATATATGTATATATGGAAACAATAAATTGTCATTTATAAATTTTATTAGCCACATAATCTGCAATACTTATTCATAACTTAAATATTGCATTTATTTAGTTAGTACGTAAACGTTCATTCTGTGTTTTTAAAATTTTGCGTTCTTGCAATTTAGACCTAAGACTGCTTAAATTAAGCCGCCGATCCATTTTTGGCCAGTTACATGTAGTTGCGAATTGTCGAACATAGTCTTTACCTGAAAAGTGATTATTATACTCGTTGAAAAGCCATTCGATGATTAAATCAATTTTAAGGAATAACGATTATGATGTGCGAGATCAAGAGAGAAGGTATAGTCGGTCCACGAGTTCAATGTATTTTTTTGACAGATTGGTAGCAATGCAATCCTTAGTAATTTGACACGTGGCTTTCCATTATACCACGGAAATATATACTATAATACATTTACTTCAGTGCCAAACCATACACATGAATAATTTGCAAAAAAATTTTCTACAGAATCACGTATTGCTTGCTAAAAACTTCACCGTTTTTCATCTGTAAAAAAACCATTAGACCGTTCATACAATTTCAGAAAACTAACAGGGCTCCTAGTAATCCCCTTTTGTCAGTAAGAAAAATGATAATCATTTAAGTTGAACAAAACTCGTAATCATTGTGTCCCTATATTAATTTTTACATACTCATCAATACGGTCTTGGCCCCTTAATCAAGAGAAGGTCGAAGGACTTTAGTTAGCTCTTTGCCTTTGCCTTTGCCTTTGCCTTGCTTCTCAGAAAGTTTACATTCACTGTGAGCCTTTTTCGTAAAAATAAGCTGGATGAAGGCTCGCGCTAGTGTCGTTTCGTTCGTACACATACTTATTGCATTTTCTAGACCTTGTTTATTAACAAAATGTTCTAGTTTCTTTAATGAGTTCAGCAACCTACATTTCAAGAATTAATTATGTGAAGAAATAAATTTAAATCAAAGACATAAATGAGCACAGGATCGATTGTTAGGCATGACAAGAAGGAACATGTGGAAATGTCTTATTTAGGTACTGTATTGTAGCAAATTAATTATATCACACCTGTCCTGATTGCTTTTCGTGGTATTTCGAAGTCCTCTGATGGGGACTTTCTACATCCTCCGGTGCCGCTTGTTCGTTTAATTTGTTCAATCAGTTTTAAGGTTATTGACTTCGATCTCTTCTTAGGAGATGTCATGCAAAGATGTTTCTCTTTGCGCAATCGAAGAGCAGGTTAAATGAATGGGAGAAGGCCGTTCTAATATTGAATTATATAATATTCTAATCTTTATTTGTCTTCACAGTGCTGTACATGTCGGGAATTCAATATTCATATTTCAATTTTTTGTGCCCAAAATTGAAACCTCAATTTTGTCGGAAAATATTTCATTTGATTAAATTAGGTCAGACTTGCAATACTACAAACGTTCCACGAGTAAAAATTCCTGTCTAAGAACTACTAGTTTTTGTACGTTCTTTTGTAAATACTGCTAATTTGCAGTTGTCAACATTGCTGCTTTAGTTCTGTTCCACAATCAAGTATACTTTAGACATTATGATTTGCACGATTTTGGAGAGGTAACTTTCAGTTGTCTCCAACAGATAAGATTCGTGCACTGGGTAAACTATGTAATTATGATACACTTGGATAAATTTTGTCTTATTGCTTTATTTCTTATATAAACTATTCTAAATTCTTCACGCTTCATTCACATTATTCCCTTTCACTCATTCTTATATACTTGTACTTATACAACAGAATTTCGATTGTTGCCGGTCTCCCTTGTAATCTAGTCGTTAGAAAATTCTTTTAATTACGACGACTGACTTATGATTTTTCGCCACCTATATTGCCTGTGGAGTAGTTTTCCAGGGTAATCCTAATAAATTGGCAAATTTACTTGTTATGATCCTTGAGAAAAGAGTTGTGCAATATAGAAAAGGCTCATGCTGAATTTCGCCAGACTGTCCCATACTGAATATGGACCCTATACAGGCATTATTAAGATACTTAAAATAAGAGTTTACCAGTCTATAACCTATGTAGGACCTAGTTGGCATTACTTTTTCTCATTTGAGAATTCTTATTCTGACTTTCCTGCTGTTAATCGGAGAAGGTTGTTGAAATGAAAACAGCCAAGAATCTATTTCAGTCGTTAAATCTCGGTTGGATTTGAAATTTTACTAATTCCAAAATAAGCTCAAAATCTCAATGATCTACCTCATTGGTATTACAAGATAGGTCTGATGTCCAATGAGTAAAGTATCAAAGCGAATTTTCTCGTTCTACCAAAATATAGGATTGAGTATGTAAGAACAAACTCACAATGCTGCTAAAATGAACAAGTCCACTAGGCAGACCTCCCATTCTTTTGTTTGCTTAGCATTTGTAGTACCATATTTTGTTAGATAAATTGCATAGGGTTATTGTATACCCATTTACTTTACTTCTTATATATAATTAAACAGAGGTATTCCTTTATACAATTAAATTTATAATTTAAACGGTCTAACTTTATTTGTGTCGACAGTTGGACTTTTAGAATGTTCTAGCTGTGTTATTATTCTGGCGTCGTCAAGCATTAGCCTCCTACTCAGGTCTACCTTACGAAGGTGATCTCTCCTGTTTACAACAATGTTGTTCTTCTCATTAACAGTTCTAAAATAACATCTTCTAATTTTTATTCTTTTAAACGTCGCGATAAAGGATTGAGACCCAACAAACACAATATTACATGTAAAATGCATGTTAGTTGTAACTTAATATTCGTATGCGTAACATCAATGTAACAGCACTGTTAGGAAAATGAATGGAAAATTACAACTAATATGCACATTTCATTTAATATTATATAAACTGAAGAATATTTTTGGAAAATTAAATTTCGAGAAGTTCTCTCACATATCCAGAATGCGCAAATAGTACCGCGGTAGTTATCCATCATAAATAATACCATATGTTTAGACACGGATAAGTAAGTACAACCTCATAGTCCCAAGTAACACATAATGTCCAAAAGCCTATCAAAAGTCGTTTCAAAGTTTCTAATGAGTGAAAAATTATCTTTAATATCAGAACAAGCAATCCCGTAAAACTGACGTATTTCATATTTATTATTTTTAATTACAGAAATTATTAATGCGCTTTTTCGAAATTTATGTTGACTTTTGTTTAAATGAAATAATGAATATATATATATATATATGTTATAATTTATTTTCCATTAGCCACTCTAATTTCAAAGATATGTTTATAGGATACCTAAATACTGCAAAAACAACACTAGTTCTAATTTTAAGACATTTTAAAATTTATCAATAAGACACAAAACATGAAGAAAAAATGCAGAAGGAGTGATATTAAATTATTTAACATGTCTTCCAAACACTTACTATAAAAAAGCTTATGGGTAGGTGGATAAATCGATAAAAACTTTCACATCAAGCATATCAACCTCCAAGGTGTAAACAACCGAACAACCCCGTCGTTCGCATCTTACTCCGCATTAATTTTCAACCCCCCAACTCTAAGGGTTGTCGGTCTTGAGCGTGAAAACGAGTCTTAAATTCATCAGGAACGATACGATTACGCGGAAAATAGCATATTTTCCAAGAAAGTGAGCTCTAACGAAGAATTCAAGCGAAGGTTTATCCAAATGGAGAATAGAGTAATTGCCGAGAAAATCAGAATATTAATAACCCTTAACCCTCAGGGGGTTGCATTTCAGAATGGGAAACCAATTACTGAAGATCCTGTGAAAGTGATAGTCATTCTCTGTATATTGTAAGATTGTGTCATGAATAGTGAAAAAAGTATTGGGAGAGGATAGTATTTTATTGAAAAACCAGTAATAGTATTCTGTAAGGTTGGTACCTGGTGCCGACTATCTATAGTGTAGCATAACGTTCTGCAAAGTTTTATTAAATTCAAATGGCGTTTACATGAATATGCAAAGGCTGAAATTACAAATGAAATCGAAAGTGCTGAAAGAATGGCTCCGGCTCCGCTTTAATTTTTGATTAAATAACAGGCAAAAATATCGCTATCAGTGCAAACGTTACTTTACATTTTAAGCTGCACCTCACTCTGCCGTCTTTATATTTTTATTAGGTATTTCACCCCGACGGCAAACCCTTTTCTTGGCTTTTACAACTTCTAGATTTTCCTCCATCGAAATGTCAGTGTACTTCCATTTTCCTACTGCCCGCTCGTGTACTCTCTTTCTTTCTCTATTTTTCATGGCTTTATCTTCCTTCTTCTTTCTTGAAGCATTTTTGTGTGTATTCAACCGTTTTACCGAGTAGATGTGTGTATATGGACAGTGTCCTTTACGTTTCTCACTTCGAAGATTTCTAGAGACCATTCCCTTTAGCTCTTCCATTTCGAATTTCCTGTAAAGCGAATAAAGCTATGCATTATGCACGGTTCATTTTCCTGGGTCTTGACATTAACGTTAACGTCAGCGTCAACGTGATAATGGCTTTCAAGAAAAACAACCAATACGGTCTATGTAACTGGTAGCGATCAGCTATGGAAATCTATATCGAACCTAGAGAAACCCTCCGCTCAACACTCTATAGTCTGTTGTATTGGAGCTTTCGGTATACACAGACATGAACCTAATACGAGCCATCGCCAACCTCCTACGTACCCTAGAAACATATCGTAACCCCTCGGAATTTTTCGTTCGACCCCTTCATCTGACCTTCATTCTAATTTACGGCTGGGTCACAGCCTGGATCGCCATGAACGTTGGTCGACCTTCCAATATTGACTCTTGTCAAGCTTCGAAAATCTTTCTCGTACATGTTACCCTACGGCCATCATCGATTTTCCCGGATTTGCTGTGTTAGCGAATACCAATTTGAAATTTGATATCTGGAATATTTACTGATCGCACTTTGGTTTTGATCAGAAGTATAGCTATATAATTGACACGTTGCATGCACATAGACGATTTTACACTGAATTACATTTAATTTTTTCTATTTTATCATGTTTACGTAATCTTATGGAAACCAACGTGTGATTTGTTAAGAACTGTCAAATAAAAATAGTGAATACGTGTACCGACTATGCGTCGTCTAAGAAATACTTAATAGTCGCAGAAATTATATAAGTTTACTTGATATGTGTGAATGGAATAAATCTATTCTTAAGAAGGATAAACGTCTCAGGACTGTTAAACGTTAAGAAGAGCGAAGGATGATCAAAAGTTAAAGATAGAGTACATAGAGAAATTACTAAAAGAAAATCTAACGATATGCACCCTCGCACGAGGTCGATGTCCAACCTGTTATCAGATTGGGCGATATGGTAAAATCCTAAAAGAGCACGAGATTCCCGAAAAGCAACGAGAGAGGAGAAAGTGACGGACAAAAAAGAAGGGAATCCCAGAATTGTAAATAAATTCGTAACGGCATAAATGGCGGTCTTCGATTCGCCAAATGAATAATTCAAGGCCGTGAGGGGTGGTTTCTTAGTAGCACTCATTAAGGAAGTATAAGGGAAACGAAACGCGGTAGCTATTTGGATTGAAAAAACGAAAAGTAAGAGGAGAAATAAAAAAAGGAAAGAAATGTATATCCTACCTAATTATATTAGGTAATTAAGTTGCTATTAATATTTATAAGCAATTTCATAATTTTAAAGATATTATCGAAAATTTGATTAACAAAAAGTAAAGTTCTAGAATACCATGTTAGTACAAAAAAAAACGAAAAAGAAAATTCAACAGATTTTTCGGCTGGCTACCCTCCATGCTATAATGCCTCATCACATGGCGTTGATACAATTTGATGTATCCCGCATAATCTCAAATTAGTTCATTCTTCTGTCCAAACATTTTCTTTCTCACGAATATAATCCGCATTAAAACAATACCTTACCATGCATCCTTAAGCGAGCTTATTTTTTCCATGGTTATGATACTCTCACATTTAAAAGACTTTACCGCGTTGATCTTCGCGAGCTTCTACGCTTCACGAACTCTTCAAATCGTTTTGAAAATCCAATCTCGCTGAATTCAGCCTCACGCAGAGCCAAAGCGATAAAAGTTGGTACGTAACTGGACCAGAAAAGAGTCTGGAATTCCTTAGTGCAACGAGGTGGATGATCGTAAAATTATGTTAAAACGTCAATATATAAAATAACCTATGCCAATATACTATATATCTAGATCTAGATACGCAGGTAGATACTCTTCTGAAAGTACTTGATAAATAATATGTAGTCACATGGGTACCTACATAGATAACCACAAGTATTCGTGCATGTTTCAGTCTGGTTGATATACTAAAGTATAGCTTGCCGTGGATATAGACACGATCGATTTACATGCTGCTCAAGAGAGACATATCACGAAATGTCTGTCAAATATACTCTTCCACAGGAGCTGTTCAAGGAATATATATTATAATAAGCCACCAGAAAACATTCAGCCCGTATTTGCATTCCACAGACATCGTCTGGCTCCTATATGTAATTCCTTTTTATTGGTTGTTCGAAGGCTTTTCGTTCAGAATAAAAAAAAAATCCATGGAAAAAACGCCTTCTTCAAACCTAATGAAAAAAGCCTATTGCTTTAACGTTTAAGGGAACTACGAGAATGATTTTCGCGCTTTCCTGCTTTGCGCTTTTCTTTTCCCCCTTTCTCTCGCCTAATGATTATTTTATGTGCTGCTTGCGTTAACTATGAAAAATACTATAAAATCTCGATATACCATTAACAATTTCATATAAAAATTTAACAAGTCGTATAAATCACATTCCCAGACAGTAATTTCGTGGATGAACATTAGAAAAGAAAGAAAAGTGTATAACGCCCCACCTTTTCTTGATAGTAGTTGGCGTTATTCCGTATGATTATTGGATTTTGAGAAAGGGCTCCATATGGCCGATCTGTGCCAGCGTTTCGCCATAAGGAAGAGAATTCGGTTTATGGAGTACTTATGGGGTCAAGCTAGAAAACCAATAAAGCTTGGTCAAGGCGTACTCACTTCCCTCTATACTCACTATCCCTACTGGCTCCAGACCACATGACTATGTAAAATTCTACGCGTAATAAAATTCGCCATGACGCTCACTGCTTTCCGAAAGTAGCATCAATGACTAAAGTCAATTGCTCCTCTACAACGATATAGTAACAAACAGCATAATTATATAGATAAATAAAGTATGGATTCAGGAAATAACAAATAAGGACTAATAAATAAAAAATAATATAATTGCTTCAATGGGTTTGACGATCGTTAATTATTGTATTCGTAATTACAAAAATTAATCATTATGATGTAACAAGGGCACTGAATGCGTGTGCAGTGCAATAATTCATTCCAAGCGACATCACACCTTATCGCATTCCCAGACTATTGTTTCTCACGACTCGATTAACGTGGTAATCGGAACGCGATTATCAGCAAGAATGCCGTCACTTTGGATAGCAAATAGATACACGAAGGAAGCTAGGTAAGTCACTGGGTAGGATCCCAGATAGGTGATAAGGTATGCATCTAAGGCGCGTACAAACGTATCTACCGCGAAACAGGATTATTCGGGTCACGTTACCCCCTCGAATACAGGATATTAATTAAATGATGGCTTTTCGAACTGAGTCATTGTTATTATAATACTATTACTTATAATTATATAATCTTACTTGAGTTATCAACTGTTCATTAATAGTCCCTTGTACAAGATAATATCTTAATTTAACACAGGATGAGTCGTCAGATAAATTTTTATCTCTCAGGCATGTAATCCGCAACTGCAGGAACAATAAGGGATGAAATGTATTGAGATGTCATAACAATTATGAAAGCTAACGCAAGTAAGGGTTAACGACGATATAAAGTGAGGTATATTTTATAGTACGATCACTTTCGACTTCATCCTCGGATATTTCGGTAAGAGTAATGGAAATTTAATGGGGGACCTTCCGACCCTTTTACGGGCACTGGAGCAGGACCGGAAATAAATATTTGACGCTTTGGACACATAATTTAATGTATTGTAAAACGGTTGTATGTAGAAAGGTTAACTATTTCTTAAAGAATTAATATTTTTATTGCAAAGAAACTGTATGAAAAATTCAAAAACAAAATTAAAATCAATTGTTCGTATCTATTTAGAGGATAAAATTGATCAGAGTCTAGAATTAGTTTTATGATTCAATTTCATGAACGAATACACATCGTTGATTGCAGTTCTGCGTTAAACTGGTTATTAACACCAATTTCATCGTAATTAAACATTTGATCGGTTTGAGAGATACGTCCTTCGTCTAATGTGGGTTTTTCGTTTGAACAATTTTTCTGCTTTTGTTCCGTTTTTTAATCAAATTGTTTGTCTGTAAACAACATTGTTGAATTTCATAACGTTTTAACAGCAAAGTGTTACACAGGTGTCACAATAAGTGTAACACATATGTACGTTCATTACTACCAATTTGTAAGCTCCAAATGCATGTATGGTTGTATACAAAAAAAAAGTACATATACCGCTTTCCAAAATGAAGTTCCTCCTCGCTGAGAGAAATTATTTTAATATTTTAGTAAGAACATAACAGTAATGAACCCGGAGATACTTGGTCTATTGGTATTGCAGTACATAATTTATGCATTGCTGTTCCAAAAAATTTTTTGAAATTTAGTTTTGCAATAGGATTCAGACACCCAGACAGCGCAAATTACGAAAATGTCGATAGTACGTCTTCAGAACGACTTATTTGTCGCTTATGTCGACTAATATCTAAGTAAAACTCGTCAAAATCGGAACATAGGATTTTCTAAAAACCGTAACATTTGTGCTGTCTGGATATACTTTTTTGTGTCTCTATTACTTAGATTGTATAACTTCAATTAATAAACGCACTAATTGTATCGTACACTGACGACAACTGATGCATTCATGTGCCCTACCGCTCCAGTATCTACCAGTAGGTACTATTTTCACATGTAAAGAATGTAACTTTTATAATGATACAATGCTATTTTTAAATATGAAATTGAAGCAATATCGTTTTGGTCCCTAGTGTACTTTTTACACTTTATGATTCACCAACGACTGTTATCGCAATGTCAATATCATCGATCAAGATCGTTAAAATTAGCAACGCATATTTTAATTCGAAATGGTGTGATTATTAGTGTCAATATGTTTTCATCACTCAGATTTCATTTTATACAGAAAATCCTCGACCGATTCGCTCTACATTACGTGCAGTCTCATAAAAATTTTACTTTTCGTCCCTCTAGCACCCCTTCTTTCTCCCGTTCTGGCTAACCATTACCCGTAGGTATATACTGAAGCTGATAGCTCCTATCATTTTCGTTTTACCTTTGCAGAGAGCGGCCATTCGCAGAAAAGCGATTTACGTGGCTGATATTCCGTGGGCTGCATAAAACACGCCGTTACGAAAATGGGGAATCGCGAAGCCATTCTTCCTACGGCAGGAGCACAGCTTCCGTTTTTCTCTGTTCTTTCTCCACCGATTCCACCTTGTACTTACTGACTTATATATATACTTTACTTTGCTCAAAATACCTTGAAAATTGTCTAACCACCTATTCGCATTCTGCAACGTCATTCCCTTTTACGTCTCTTCCTGTCATTTTGACCCGACAATTGGCAAAACATTTAATCCATAAACGCAGCCTGTTATAATTTTGGTAATTTATGGGAATTTTTGTGTGTTAATGATGCCTATCATTCAACAGGAAATAACAAACCATTTATTCGATAATATAAATTGATACCTGATATAAAGAGGCGCATCTAAATACACGTGTATGGCTCATTAAGTATGTTGTAATATCTTTCTGTAATACCAGCTATCTAAAGGGGCCTGGTAAGAATGGCCAGGACTGTCGACAATGCTACGTGTACTTGTAAAAGCACTGTAACCCAACAGAGTATAACTGCATCGCTATCGACGCAACGATCATTGAAATTTGTTACATGCTCTCTGTTTCATGGAGATCTCTTACATTGTGTCCCGCTGGCCTGACTATACTCGACAGTAGATATGAACGTTGTTCACAGTGGGAATTCGCGGCGGTACCGTTCGAAGATAAATACGAGTTTGCGTTACATCGGTTTCAGGGAAGATTTTCAAAGTAGGAAACAGGATAAACAGAAGAGCCGTAAAACCCCATGAGAAATGTCACAAAACAAATTAAGTCTCGAGTTAAGCTACAGTTCTCTATCAGTGACACCTCAGGTGAAAGACCCCTATAAAGGTAGCAGAGCGAATTCTTCAAAATGACTTTAGCATATACAGAAATAATTCGAAATTTTTGTGCTCAGGTAGAGGTTAGTAGGTAACGACTAGCGGTATATAAAACCGCTTTGGCGACTTTCAAATTCAAGACATTTCTCATACGACAATTCATCAATGAAACAGAAACCTTGTACGGACAGAGAATTTTAATAAAGATGTAATAAAAAGGTTACTAATATGAAAATCAAGATGAAGTGGAAAAGTTAATCTAATTATACCGTATACATATAATATATAAGAATGCGACATATTATAGTTTCGTTGAAGATTGAGAAGAGGGTATTTTATATCTCTTTTAAAGCCGATAGTTCCTCTTGTCATAGTTTTTAATTATAAAGAGACTTAAATGTTTAAGTTTCGTATGTTTTTCTTATTTTATTTGACAGTTGACTAAATTTTAAGTGTTATTAGAATAACAAAAGTTCCTCATTTCAATTTTAATTACGCCTTTTTTCTTGCGAATTCTTAACACATCCGCCTCGCCCGGGCTTTCCCTAAGTTTGACAAGATCAAAGATATTAAAAATAAAATAACATTTTTAAAAAAGCTTTCAGCTCTCGTTCCCTGTATTTCATTAAAAGTACAAATCCGAATAAATGGTAAACTTTATGAAACGAGACGTATCTGTTATCTGAACAAGCAGTAACTAACTACCGGCGGCTTCCTCGTTTCGCAAAGAGGAAAATGTGGGAGGCAATGCCGAGTCTCGTTGATACAATTCGAGGAACTCGAAATTGTGATACTTTTCCAAATGAATCAGGTTAGCCAGTGAATAAATGAGGCAGCTACGTATATACGCTGATAGAATCGACAACGATGGTATCTCTGCCACCGTACGGCAATGCTATTTTCCGAGAAAGCGCTCCGGGCCAGCCGCGAATTGCTAATCAAGAGATCGTAATTAATGGAAGGTGCTGGCGGAGCCCATGCCGGCCGGTTGATGTAGTGCCAGATACCAATATCCGGCCGATGAATAATTAGCGCCAGAGAAGAGATCAATAGTCGGTGTTGTTTGTGTCTGCCTGTATAGATATATAATAATCGATCTACCTGCGCGCAAAGGTTAATTTACTTTCACTTGACTTTTCGTTTACCTTCCGAAAATTACATTCCTCGTCTTGCTGCTTTTATTGTGCTCGCAACTCTACCCTCTATCCGGGATATCCGTTGACTCAACTGCCATTTGTGTTTATTCAAATTTATATTTAATTTACTCAAAAGCCATCCCCTAATGAAGCTGCTCCGACATGTGCCGATTCAGGTTGATTGATACTTAATTGAAATATTTATAAGCCCACAGCACCGAATAATCGATACGGATTTTAAAAATGACAGCAGTAGAGTGTCCATTGCGTAATTGCAACATGCACTCATCGGTCCAAAGCGACTGTGGGTGCTGCTTATCCATTAGTTAAGAGAGAATATAATAAACTAGTGCCGGTATTCGCGTGCGTAAAGTACACCTGTATGAGACCGGGACTCGAAATGAGTGGCCAATTTACGCGATTATTTATGCCTAATGAAAATGCATGGCTCCCTGTCGAGTAATGGGGTAATCGACCCTGATACGCGCTTATGCAGTGGAGCATTATTGCACATAGATGCACATACCCGTATAAAGTTAACAGATGCGGCTAAACCTTCGTTTCCGTTCATTGCAGTCGCTATCGTGCGATTTGTTTTGAAATAAATATTTCTATTACAAAACGTAAATAATCGCGCGTGCTACTCTCCATATTGATCGAGCTAATGTACCAGGTGAGTTTATTATGAAGAAATATTGAAATTCTCGGTTTAGTACCAAACGCATAGTGCACGTGAATTGTAAATACCTGATGCGTATAAAATATGTAGATGCATCAAAAATGCACGCTGCATCCATATATAGACTTTTCAGTAAAACCTTGGTTTTACGCAAAGCCCATGACACCCAGTAGCATGGTAGATAGTGATATGGGTAATTGCAAAAGTGATAGTCGATTGCAACGACAGTGGCAGGGTTTCTGAGAATAATAGGGGCGGCAATGACATAACGTACCGTACTTGACGGTACTTGCAAACATTTTTACTAGAGAATAGTGAGGTTGCAATGGGTACGTATATGCGTTACGTTCTTCGTACCGTCTAGCGCTCCAAAGCACTGCACGCGGATGGTATACGCCTTATTCAACCCCTGCATATTGAAGCCTAGAAATAGAAACGGAAGAAGAGAAGGTAACAATAAGGATTCAAGTATAGTATGAAGTAACATATGATACTTCATATGATAACCTATGAAGTAGAACTTTGGTGATAGCAGTGACTAATGATAAGTAAGTGTAAGGTGCTACATTTAAAATTTGCCCCCTATGGGTTACGGCAATGAAGGTTCAGCATGTACAGAGAAGCAGTCAGTGACCCCCGAACGATTAAGATTAACGATAAGATTAAGGACTCGATGTAATGTACATACACCTAGTAATAAAAGGCAGAATCGACCGATCCAGCGAAACGTGGCTTTCCTCTAAACTATTGCTTACGTAAGGGTGGAAATATAAATAAATTAAAAAATGCGAACTACTATAGTGGAATTACAAACAGCTTTCATTTATAATACTACGTAATTATCGCGGGATTTAATACCATTCAAACAATTCCTGTTCACGTCATTCTCATTTCCAAGTAATTCAGCGAGTCTGAATTCTCCTTATAAACTATTGAGATTGCTTAATGATGATCGTACAGTTTTAACAGACGTATGATAATGCACGAGTCTTTAATGATCGGCTTCATTATTCAGCTTCAGGATTTAGCATTGACTCGACTGGTAAACAACTGTAAAAATTAATGCTAGAAACGAGGATAGGCAATTATCTTGGGATTAGAAATTTCACAAACTCGATTAGTATTGGGACTGTGGTTAACATACGTGATTGGTGATCTGTAACATATATGGAACAACACGGGAATCCAATTCTTAAGGCTGTATGTGGGTATATGGACGTAATTCTCTACGTGCCTATATACGTATCACTACGTAGGTACAGGCTGATCTGTTCAAACAGTAAATTTCTGTGTATCCAGTCTAGCGCGTTATATGCTATACTTGAAATTGAATTACATTACGTAAAGCATCTTGGTCTGCACGGACCATGTCGAATAATAACACATGATGCTTTTACGAGATCCTCCCATGCCACATTTGCTCCGTCACCTATCCCTTAGCTACTGCCATTCTATTCTGTCCGTATCCTGTCCATTACTGTATATACTTAATTTTATATGTGTCCCTCCTGGGCTGCTCTCCTTTGTTGGTGAGCATTAGCCAGACAGAGTAAGAAATCGATACACCCCAGAGATTTGCGAAACTTGCCGCTCGCTCGAGAACGGATTTCCAAGGACTCGAGGAATTCCTGAGAACATTAAGTCTCACCGATGCACACGCAGAGACACGGCGGACGGTAGAGAAATGCAGAACGACGAGACTAAGAAAGAATCTAGAAAAACAAAACACATTTCAGGATGCAGGAACGCAGGAAAATGGTATTGTATGGTCCTGCGCCAAGGATCCTCTCGCATCCTTGCATCCCTGCGAGACGTAAATCAAAGTGGGAGGACATCCTTTAGCCGGAGACCTGACACCAAAAATAGGCCACTTCCGCCAACCACGAGCCCACCGAGCCGTCCCAGGATGTATTATCCTTCGTATAAATTTTGTGGCTTCTACCTCCTGTCTACCTCTTTCTATATCCTTTCTTCTATTTTTTCATTTCTTCCACCGCCCCTCCCCCTCCCCCCCCCCCTCGTCCTCTTGGACCTCTTCTTATTGCCTGTCTGACTCCCTTACTACACACTGTACCGATGTATTATTATATGTATACTCTGGCACTACGTATGACATCGATATACCAAAAATACATTGCGTACCTGCTACCAAGAATACCAAAGAGGCTGTGCTGCCTCTACGTGCTGCACAATGCAAATCTCCCTTTCTCATGTGACTGCAAGAATATGCATATACTATAGTGTGTATACGTGTATGCTGATATATTTGTATACCTATGTGTATTTACATAGCGTTCATCGGGCTTGACACTCTTGGCAAATTTCCACCAGACCGACTACGTGTTATCTTTTGTTTCGGAATAATTGTTTCCTACTGCCTATGTTGCGCGGCAGGTGGCAGCTCTCTTTCCATTTTCGGGATATGGACGCGGACGTTTATGCTGTAATAAAATGTCAACGAGTTCATTCAAGCGGTTGACAGCTGGAATACGCTTTAAAGATATATCCAGTTTTACTCGAGACCTCCGAATGTGCTTCGAGTTACTGACTGGTGTGCATACAACTATAGCTTGTGAACGGAAACGCATTGCCAAAAGCCACTTTGACATTTCCGTTGCCTCGCGAATTTCAATAATAACGGTAACGCGCGCCATTATCCGCTGCGCCCAATAGTCGGCAAAGAGTTGTCGTTAAAAATAACGAGACATCCAATGAAAATTACAGAATTCAAAGTGTCTCGCAAGTCGATAAAAACTGTTTCATAGTTCAATGCCCGTCGTAACGTAAAAGATTCTCTGACGCAGACTCGTAATATTGCATTGTTTATTTCTACAGCTATCGTCTAGTAAAAACATTGTGCTTCTTCAAATTAAGAAAATAAGAAGGTTTGTCTGCCTCGTTCTTTCAGTTAAGTCAGCGAGGGAACAGCAGCAACTGGTTCTGATCGAGCGATATAAGCGGTGAGACAGAATTAAATCGAACGCCACATAGTGTCTGTAGTGACAGTATCGAATTTTCATTCTGTTCATCGATGCACAAAACGCTCGGTGACTTCTGACAATGGCTTTTGATGTTGTTACAATTAAATTTTAATGAATCTTTTTTTCATCGTGTTGTTGTGTCGAGTCTGCGAGGGAGAAACAAAAAAAAAGAAAGGCCAGATATACGGATAGACGGACAAACGGAAAAACAGTGAGAGCCTCTATACCAGAGAAAGCTGCCGTTATTGCTGGGAATGTGAATTGTCGACAGCGACGACAGTTTTCTATGAGAACTAGCTACCCGTACAAAAAAAAGTCCTTTTTCTCTGTCTGTCCAATGTTTCCTACCGTTTTGTATTTTCTCACAGGAAATGCATAACTCGGGATTCGCGCTTGCGCCTGCGAATCTATTATGCAAAGTTGCGCTACGACGATTGTAAGAACTAGGAAATGTGGGTAAGTCCAAGAACAAAGACATTTGGCATGTTCTTGTCGGATGCAGCAAGTAAAATATTTGCTGAAGGTATGGCCATCAGATATCTATCCTAACACGTCTCTTAGTGTATACATATAGTAACAAAGTAAACTGGGTTACGTATATTTTCATGTTGGATTACGTATGATTCTGATAATTCTGTTTAGTCAACTGTATCCCTCCCATGAGAATCACGAGGGTCGTAACGAAACGCTAAAATAAATTCTTTCGGTTTTTTTCTTAGTCTCGGTAATAAAATAAATAATAAGAATGTAGAGCTAATTTCCTCCCGAGTAAAACCAAAAAAAAATACTGCAATTTCCGTAGCATTCGACAAGAAAATCTTAGATAAGTATCAATGTTAGCACGAGAAAATCCTGCTAGGACGAAGAACTGTCACATGGCACATGTTTCCATAAAATATTAAGGCGACAACGGCGCTAAATGCTCGCGTCTAGCGTGCCAAGGAGAACCTACCCTTCCGACATCATCCCTTCCGCTCACGAGTTTCTCCGTAGGGTAGAGATCAAGGTAAGAGCGTACGAGTAAGAGAGACAGAGAGACGGAGAAAAGGGAGGGAAAGAGTGGGTAGTATGTAGACAGCGTAGCAGCCTGTTCTGGAAACAGAGGGCGAGAAACTACCTTCCCTATTACCGGCTGTCCGCTGACACCTGGGGTCCTTCATAGCCAAGGACTGTAGGGGTGTTCTCGAGGTCGAGTCAATACCCTCGACAAAAGCAGAGGAGCCTGCACCCCCCATTCCTTTGGGTCACTTCAACCACCCTCTTGAGCAATGATGCTTCATTTCGCCCCTTATAGATCCAATGACTTATGACTTGCTGCAATAATTTCCTCCGTAGCTATATAAGTATACAAAAAGTTTTGCAGTATTAAAGGAGTATATTTCGACGGGCACTGCGATGACTTCTATCACAATCTGAATACATGTCACGAATAATCGAACTTTTGTGCACTTTGGCGTAACGAGTTAGTCTATTTCGTCATAAACCAGGAAAAGGAATTTCAAGCCTGTTGCACTTAGAGACGTAAGAGTATTTCGCTCAATCGCGCAAACGAGGAGTTTTAACGACTGTACAGATACTCGAGATGAGAGAGAAGAATGAAAAGAAGTAAGGAGTGAGGAGGAGGAGGGTAGAGAGCAGAGAGAGATGAGAGAAGATTGTTGCCGCCACGAAAGATATTTACGCGCGGTGTGGCCGCTATATGCTTGAAGAAAGGCAAAACAGTCCTTAAAATGACGCTCGTAAATTCTTGGTAAACGGGCTTCGTATCTCTCTCTATCTCCTCTATCTCTTTTTATCTCCTTCTTTCTCTTGCCGTTTTCTTTTCTTCTCCTTCTCTTACTCCTATATAAAAGAATTTATATTCCACTCCAACGAAGAGAAGCGCGAGATGTGTCTTCTATCTCTATACTTTGGGATGCACCGGCGTGCTAGTGGATGGCAGCCTAGTAGTGCTAAGGGAATGGTAAAAGGTGATTCAGGATGCAACGACATCTACCGAGTAGGTATTCTCGCTGGATGCACAGACGTGCCAGTCTTACAGGGAAGACGTGCCTCAGAGAAGAGGATCGAAAACATTCTACTCGAGATATTTCAATAATTTCATAACGATCCACATTTTTTTTACAACATTTTGCACAAATTTGAGTATAATTTTTTGTATTCACAATCTGATCGAGACGATACAACGTATTCCTTAAAGCGATAAAAATCTCAAAACTGATTGTTACGTCTTGTTTTTCTTCTTTACAAAAAAAAAAAGAAATAAAAATTTATCACAACCATAGAATTGAGTCCACGGCTTTCCTTTATTCAATCGTATAAGCTTTATCTCCCAGTAAAATAGAATCGAGTCCCAAAGAGGGTTTCGAAGATTCATCCTTAGACTTTGGATTATATGTCGGGTGTCTTCCAGCCTCGCCCATCCGAAAACAAAGGAAAAATATTCAACGAAAAAAAGAAGAGATTTTAAGGTGGCAGTCGACAGTGGTACCTTTAAATTTTGAGTAATGACTTTTCGCATTGGGATATCCGTGTGTATCCAATGACAATCATTTCACAAAAGGATTTGAGACCCTTTGACAGATTCTTTTGTCGCGAGGGAATAAAGAAGGAAGGAAGAATAATCTAGGAACACGAGATGAAAAAGACTACATCCTTCAAAAGAATTGACAGATGGGAATTTGATTGAAATTAATGGAGAAAATAAAAAGAAAGGCTTTATACTAGTAACAAATATTGAAATTGTCGAATTATACTGATTTTTGGTTTAATAAACTGAATGGAACTGAATAATATTTTTGAATGAGGTCATTCATTTATCATCTATCTGTCTATTGAAAATTGTAATCCATCTATCTTTGAGATTCAAAAATAAATAATTCCAATCAATTTATTAAATCCAAAATTGATATAATTGGGGAATTTCGAAACTAATTGTAAGTCCAAATTGTATTTCTTTATTGTAAGGTATATATCACTAGCATAAACTAGGCATGGTTAAGATGTTACTGGTCAAAGGTCACAAAAGCGTGACGACTATATCCTGGGGGTTAAAGGTCCCCGTTCTCATTTGCGATCTTATGCAACGTGCGCGCAATATCATATCGCGCGACATGGTGGCGCATATTAAACGGCTCTACTCTTATCCGATGGGGTGGCTACCCAGCGAGCGTGATCAGTGATTAACGAGCAGCCCCATGAGTACAGGCCCTTACGAGAACAGGAACAGGAGGAACGAAAATGGGAGAATGGGAGCGAATGTCTGGTAGCTAACCTACCTCATCTACTAGATATAATTTATCCGCCATTTGTTAAGAATTTTATGAATAATTCCATCTATTTTTCGCATTTTTCAGACGTACCAAATCCACCAACGCGACCCATTGTCACCAACTTCTCTTCGCGCACTGTAAATTTGACGTGGACGGACACACCAAGTTCTCACAATACGCCAATATCTCATTATATTATCTACTATCGGTAAGTGCAACAATACTTTGTCCATAACAATTAAACCGTTCAAAATTTCTAGAGGATGTAATAAGACAGTCCATTTGAATTTTTCTGGGAAAGTTGAAAATATTTATTATATTCGCAACGAACCATGAATTTTTCGTAATTTTCAATGGATACTGTCAATAGTTATAGTTTTTCAGCAGATTTATAGAAAATATTTTTTGGCTAGACTTCACTTTCTTAAAAATTCAAAAATATTCCACAACCAGGAACATTTTATATCGTATAATCTATAAAATTTCACGTGCATTATTACCGGGATATTCTCTCTGTATAAGGATTCCATAAAACAATAGCATCGTGATAAATTAAAATTTTATAAAATGTATTTGAAAGCGAAGCTTATGGAGCCATGAAAAAGCTGCGGCCAATGAGGATGACATTTCTATTACAGTGTCAATTCGTCCAAGGATTCATTAATTTGACCAGTTTCAGTCGAATATATTACGAAATACCAGTAAAATCAAAGAAATTGCATGACAGTGATACCAAAAATATCATTACAAAAGTCAACTGAACCGTTCTCTGACATGTAGTCCCATGTCTCGTGATATTTATTTACACAAAATGGAGAAATACTCGGGATATTGCAGTATGTGTAAACAAATATTGCATGCGAGAATACATGTTTAAATAAACAAACAGTAAAAACACATCCTTGAAGGATCGATTTGGCAAGCAAGTCAAAGTCAATTCCTGTATTCCTAGCAAATCCACCCTAATCTACACTACATCTCAAAGGAACTGGTATACCGGATACCCATTAGTGGAAATGTTAGTAGAAATGAAAGCAGTCTGTAGCGAAACTATCACTGGTAGTATGTATATACATATAAGCGTGCTACTTGAAACAGCATTAATCGAGGAATCGACCATGTCAATGTACCAGGGTAAAATATGCCTTTCCTTTCCCATTGGCATCTGGTTTGGCACGCTCGATACAGCAGAAAAGAACTCCCTATAGCCAATAAGAAAACCCTGACATGAGGACTGAAGTAGAAGAGAAGAGAGAAGAAAGTACGTTCCACGGAAAGTTAGTCTGCAGTCGACAGATGCCACAAAAAGTTTTGTTCACGCGTCACACGTGGTATACATCGAAAGAGTGATTCGAGAAAAATAACATGAGCAATAAATTGAGGCGAAGGAAAAAAAATGAAGTCCCAAAACTAAAAATGAAGTCAAAAGCTAAAAAAAGATCAAATATATTTCAAAACGATCAAATAGGTAATAATATAAAGACAGTGTGGACATATCATATGTTAGAAATGTCTTTTCCAATATTTTGTATATAATGCTGCTCTTATCATGGATAATGGATCTTTTGGTAAAAACGCAAATTCATTTATTAATAAACTAGTTGCTACCGATTGCTACTTAATCCTCTCGATATAGAACTATTACCTGCTTTATATTCATTCGTTTTATACATCACTCCCATCGCTATAGGAAGTAAAAGTATGCGGTATTTTTATGCCTTTATTATTTTCCTCTTTCTGCAGTGCCGATCAACGGATGACGTGTTAGCAGTTTCTTTAGCATGAAAAACTTTATGCTAATTCCTGTTTGCTAATTCATGTTAGCATCCCTTGGCAGGTTAGATCACTTTTTCTCGAAGGTACTTCATCAATAGCAAAACCCATAAAGAATATTTATCTCATGCATTGTTACCATTTCAATTAAATATCTTTTCTTATTGAAAGACACAAATATACAGTATGCAAATGATACGTCTTGAATTAAGATGTCACATCAGATAAAATATATTTCTCATATTTTATAGAAACTGATCATTTTTTGTACTTACATACAGACTAATTAGCTTACGTAATTTTATTGGCTGCGTTCTATGTTTAATTTGGTGATTTTGCATATATATATCTTCTAGAAAATCGGGAGAAAAAATATTTTGTAAGATTCTGTCAGACGATCACTACGTGACTCGTTCGAAATTAAAATTCTATTGCACATTCATTACGCTTCTCATACCAAAATGAAGCATAGATTTCACTCACGCAGAAAATAATCTGCATTCAATTTCCCAATTGAAATATGTCAAATAACTGAAAGAGGCGAAAATTACGATTCGTGCGCTTTCATAATTTGTTTGACTTAGGGATATTAATTTATCCCTCTAGATTTAACTTCATCACAATATTGTTATCACCTTCAAGGCCGCAGCCAGAATTTCAGAATTGCAATAGTTAAAAAATTATCGTTATGCACCTAATCTGATATATATTTATATAGCATGGACAGTAACTTGTATATTGGACATGCGTCCACTGTGTACAGGCAAAGTTATAAGCCCGTATTCAGAACTCGCTTTTAGTGCTAATAGCGCGCTTTTAAATTTTTTCTTAGGGACTTTTAACTACAAGCGATTCTGTTAGTGACTTTAATAGCGAGTTTTGAATACGGGTTATGGCCCTTACACTATGATTCTAATGCTAGATTGACTTAATATTGAGCAGACGTTAGTAGTCCAGCTTTTAATATCGTCAAACAATATTGAAAATAGGTCAAGTGCAATATTTTTTTTTTACATAATACACCAGTTTGTATCAACCACTGGTCCAATATTGACATTATATATTGGATATACATTAATACTTTATATTAGGTTGAAACTGACAAGTAATTTTAGGCCAACATGTGGTACAATAATAATTTAATTATAATTTTTAATCAATATACAGTATAACAATACTATATCATTGAACTGAATTATTGTTGCCATTGCGTCTTAAACGATTTTCCCATCTTCTCCCGCACCACACATATTTTATTTTTGTTCAGACGACTACAAAAGTTTCAATAAGTTCAAAAATAGCATTGACATCTAAATATTGGTCTATTTTGGTTCCACTCATTGCCAGTCTACATGGCCCAATATTGGCTCCCAATTTATATAATCGATATGTATTGCTCCATTTGGTATCATATTTGGACTAATGACAGAAAATCACTCGTGACTGCAATTGGGTATTATACTTGGGCCAATGTTGATTCCAAATTTAGAAATAACAGAGGAGGCAGCAATTCAAAGCCATGCTTGGATCAATGTTGATTTCCAATTCAGAAAGTGGTACAATATATTAAAATTTTATTCCCCTCATCGTCAATCTATAAAAGTGAGAGCACCACCTCATTCGCATCGGCTGATTTTAGAAAGCTGAAAATTGGTACCAATACTCAACTCCGACCAATAATACTATCTATTAGAGTTTTTACTTGGATTTCGACTGATATAATTATTTAGTTTAAAAATGTTTGTTCATTTATGCACTACGTATGCACAAATAGAAGTTAAAAAAAGTTTTTTCAATTCTAAAACTCTCTTCTACCAATAGTAAGCCGTATACGTATTTGGCTACTCGATTGATTTGCCACACATTAATAAATTTCAATTGAAAAACAATTTCTGCTTACCAAGTATTTGCGAAGCTATACATATTCCCAAAACCCTTCATTTATAATAATGAATTGTGCAATTATAACAGAACGAAATTTTATTTTCTGCTTTCAGTACAACTTACTGTTGGTAGAAGGATCTTATAATTAGTATTGAGAAACTCGTTCTTTACCCTTTCTTTTCTTACTCTTTTCTATGGATTCATGAAACATTATGAACCAATTACCAGATAACCTGTGCCTGTCAATTATAAAGCACGTGTATACTCACTGGATTGGCACGTACAAAAATTTCAAAATTTGCATTCATACTGGAATGAGTTCTGTTCAAAACCATTTTATTACCCTTTGTACACGTACGAGCTCGAGAACTGCAGAAATTTCTTAAAACAAGCACTCGCCATCCCGGTGGCCACTTTTGTTTGTACTAGAAGTCAGAAAGAGGGGCGGCAACGAAAAAGCGAAAGGCGGCGGGGGAAATCAGTCCTCGTTGATGAATAAGGTACTTAGAAAAAAATTCTCATGGTTCGCATTATTTCAGTCTTTATTGTATTTCTACTGTACACAATGTTAACCGCCTTATTCATTCAATATAATCATTTCATCCGCCGTATATCCTGCAAATTTAAATGAATAAGGACTTTGCAGACCCTTCGTCGAAAATCAAAGCAATCAATATCTTCGAACATCAATAGATGATCCCCACACGCTCACTTCCCGAAACCCAATCGCGTATTATTGCCTCTTCGAATATAAAGGCCATTCCGGCACTCGGTCAAATCTACTCGATGCAATAACTTGTGGCTGCTTTATTGCAAATATCATTCGCTTCCCTTACTCGAAAGCATCCTATCATTTGGACGTAGGAGTCCTCGTATAAATAATAATGATAATCGCGATGCTACTGGAGTTACTGTTTGAAGTACAAGTAAAAGTAGCAATAAAAATTCGTAACCCCATTCATAGATATTTGAGAAGATACGTAGACTAAGGTGGATTGTATTTTTCGTACAGTCCAAAATCCGAAAGGAAAAGCGAATGAAGTTCTTCCATGAGTTTTTTGCTACGATTGATGAATTAAAAAATTTATACTCTTTCTGCTTACAGTTGCAAGTTCTTCTTTATGCATCGAATGCATCTGTGCAACTTGTACGTATGCAACGAGCGTACCGAAACTGTTAAACTATGAGGTGTATACCTTAGACCGTGGGTATTATTGAATTCTTACGTGGAATGCGAATGTATTCCCTCCGGTTGGAATGTAACTACTGAAGCTACAGGATCGTGGATGGGATAGTAAAAGCCTAGAAATACGTCCCCAAGGCAGAAACCATCAATGTTTAAGCAACTTATGTTTTCCCATAACTTTCGTTGCGCCGACACAGTTAGTATTCCACATAAATAAGTACGTATATCGTATAATAGGATGCAAGATAGTTTAATGATACCAATGCAACTATGCATTACACGTATAAGTAGATTCTACAAGATAGTTCTTTAATTATTTACAGTAATCTTTAAGTTCCAGCAAGCAAAAAAATTGTGATAATCTTTTCATATTTTTATTTATACTTAAATGCGACTGGGGTACGGCTGAAGTCCTGAGTGGTGAAAAGTTACAGAAAATACATCACGTCCGCGCGTCGTTATGTTTGGCAAACATTGAAGTTTTCTCAAAGTCAAAGAGTACGGCCATTTTGCCATACTTGGAGCTGTCGGAACTATCGTAATACCCAGCTATCGCAGACTCTCTGAAAATATTGGTTTTATAATAAAGTTCCTCAACATCGCGAACTTGGATACTTCTATTTCAGTTACTTAAAGCTCGTGAGCAGCATTCGCAAGTATTTTGCGTTATTCCGAAGATGCTTCCAAATCGTAATACCATTATTAATCCATTTCTTGTTTCCCTGTGGAAACTTGATATCGCGCCTCCTTCTGTTCCTACCGTACAAATGACTTGACGTTGTCTGACGTAAATTGACCAAATCTACTGGAAAATAGATTCGGGCGCTTCGCAGGGTAACTTTCCTTTAAAAACTGGAATCTCAATAGCCCGATACTTTCCAGGAAGAATCGACAGTGCATATCATCGTAAAATATTGTTACGCAATCGATGTATTCTTATGGAATTTCCAACGGCCTCTCCATAGGTATGCAGAAATTTCAAAAGTTCCAACGTTTTACATAGCTTATGTTGGTCATACATGTGTATGCTTAGGAAAGAATTATTTGTAAAATTTTTTTAAAATTTCAATGACTTTTAAAGGATAACCATATTCAGTCAAAGAGTGCGCAAACACAAAGAAATTATAACGTATCATTAAATACTTCAGCACGCACATACAGTGAATCGGTCCGTGAAATGAACAATTTTGCATTTGTACCAAGAGAGAATGAATGAGAGAAAAGAGGAGAAAAACTTCGCGAATAGCTTCATCGCGCTCAAAAGAGTTCAGACTTGATTTGCGGGTGTCATAAATAATTAACCGCGTTACGGGCATCGGCTCGTTTTTATATGGTCGTGGCGAATAACTAATTTTCGCGACGGAGCAACGGGGCGCTAATAAAATGCTGAACGTTCCAAAATAAATCCGCGCGTTACGGCCGGCGAGAATTTCGATACCTATACTGATCTATATAGTTACACACGACCACAGCACAATGCATACAGCAGCTATTGATTTTTTTATTTCTTCAATTGAATGCACAGACTGAATCCTTAAAACGTTTTCAGCAAGAAGGAAGCTAGGAGAGGATAGATTGATTTTTTAAATTTCGAAAAGCAATCTCGATATTCTCTTGTCAGATGCAGGACAATCAATAGTCGATGCAGCGTACCTCCATGTTGTACTAGGTATCAACCTAGTGCCAAAGTGCATCAAACGATGCAGGAATAATTAGAACACGTACCACTCACGTTAACGTACATAAATGCATACCTGACTCACGTGTCGTGGATTAGAATTCCGACGCAAGATCAAAATCAACGACATGCCAGATACAATGTAGCTCAGAATTTCGAAATACTTCCTACTCACAATCAGTGGAAATAGATACTAGTTTCTTTCTTTACACGAACAGAGTCAGCTACGGCTGGGGAACTCTGTGACTGAAAGAAACAAAAGAAAGGTATATATCTCGTATGTAAAAGTATGTACCTAGGTATATGCATGTACGGGGCTGGACTGAAATCTTAGTAGAATTAGAAAAATAGATAATGTTTCATGAAAAAAAAAAATTGAAACGACAGAATAAATATTTTCCCCATCAGGCTCTATTATTTTAAAAATGATCAATATGAGTTTAGATACAATTGTGATGATACGGTATGTTTGGTATTAACTATCAGAGATGATATTATCAAAATGGCAAGATACAGTGACAGGGAATATGAAGATTCGCACGTTAACAAAATAAATATTATTTCGAGTCTTGAATACTGGTTGAATTATTTGAAACCAATTCAAATCGTTTACAAACATAAAGAAAATTGTGGTCTGGAACCGAGTTTTACATTAGTATATAAAATATACATATATATATTAGTGGTCAATGTTTACAAGACAGTGTGGTGAATAAGTAGAAACATGCTACTATACCGTAATGGGAATGTAGTGTCTTATGTATATAAAAACAAAGTAGATATATAAATATATACGTTGTGTTTTTATGTATATATCTAGATAGGTATATACTAGTATGCAATAGAAGGTAGTAGCAAAGTAGTATTTCGCAAGAAAGGGATTCCGGAATACGCGGTCCAGAAAACATACGAAGCGTGGATTGTACGCTACAGCGTGAATGAAAAGGTCAGAAAAATTTCAAAGTTGTTATAAAATGGGAGTTGACTTGCTTGAAGCAGATTTTAAAAAGTGAGCCTTTTTACACGGTTGGGTTAGTCGATTTTTAAATTCAAGATGCTTGTTTTTTATTCTTCTCTTTTTTCTCGGTCTGTTTACCAATAACTTTTCGCTATATTTTTATGCCATTATTTAAACTAAACGCGAAGCCAATTTGTTAGAAATGTCCAGAAATATTAGTTATACCTAAGATTTACAGTGTGCACTTGCCATAAAGTTGTAACTAGGTAACAGGCAGCTATTGGATCAGGGATGTCCAGTAGCTTAGTTTAGGTAAATGGTCGATTCAAAGTGCCTAGGCATAGATATGGAGGATCAATTAGGATTGATCGTATCCCAATTGAAATTTACTTCAGGATTTACTCGAAAGCAGACACAGGATTAATGCGACACCGGAAGAAATTTCCCACGATCCATGTGGTCTGTGTGCAATTCCAAAACTACCTAAATTATTCATAATGCATTTCACTATGCAGAAATATATTTCTTTCCGATTGGTAGACAAGTCCAGTAGACCTTCTATCATGTAATTCTGCCTCTGACGTCAGTTATCATATATTTTCATTTAATAACTTTATTATCAAAGTGGAATTTCAATTTTTCGCTTCGCCGAGTAGTTCAACCCTACGATTTTCTACCCTTTTCTACCCTCTTTATAAAAACCCTGTTCTTTTTCGCGTGGCGCTCCGTTGTTTTACAATTTTTAATTGCTTTTTCTCTTCAGTGCGAGACAGTTTTCACCCTTAAAAATTATACCATATAGTCAGAAGTATCATAATACAGTTTTAACCCTTACGCATGTAAATTGCCATTTGCGAAGCCCAAGATTCGTCTCTTCGATGTTCACCCTTGATATTAGGGGTTGGTGAGCAAAGGACCTCTAAAATCCCAACCCCTGTTTTTCCTTCACAAACTCATCCTAAATTTTCAAATCTCATTCGACAATCCATTATACAAAGCAAATCGTATTACTCTTCTAGCGGATGAGGATTATAAAAAAATATCTGATATTGAAAAAAGACACAAGCAGGAATTAACGATTAACAAAGGATATTCCTCCTTTCTGACGTTAAAACAAAAATATTAAAATCGAATATCTCTACGTCTTTTCGATCAATACAATGCATAACCTTCACTTACTCCATGTTAGCTAAACTTACAGGTATAGTGCTGTATTAGCCACTACGGTATACCAGCTGCGCTTGGTAGGTATTTGAATATCATCAGCTGCGAGAACCAACATGCATCCGGTTTCCGCTCGACGGTAGTTTATCAGACTGGCAAGTCTTATCAATGGCGAAGCCTATTCGTACTGCATGTATACAAGTGGTGTTACGCACTTAACGCCATGAGTTATAACCGAAACGATTTAAACTTTACGAGCGGCATGATTGATGCTTTAATCTTCTATTTTGCGAGCCACTCTATTCCGACACGTCCGTGTAGACCGTTCCCAACGATATCTACGATAGAATATGATTTCATGGAAATTTATGTCAGATTACGTCAATTATATGTTACGTTGGGGTGTCCGTACGAATTTTCAAATCTCAAGATAAGGTACATCAAATATATTTTATTGATCGTTACAATCGATTTAAAAGTGACATTAAGATACGTTAAACATACATAATTATTCTCGTTTTTTCTTTGATATCGTTTTCTGTACATATTATGACGTGTATTTTTATATTTCCACCACAAAGCTCCCCCCCCCCCCCCTCGAGCTAGAGAATAGATCCTGCTAAATCCGAAATCGCGAAAAGAGCTCCACACGTTGTGCTGGAGCTAATTAGTACTAATAATAAGTAATTGTGACGAAATCATTTATCGTCCGTCCTAAGATGCTTTTTGTGTGCTTTGCCGTCTACTGTTTCTCTGCTTTTTTCTCCTGTTCATGCAATTCGAGACGTCGAGAATACATGATCGACGGAGAGAGACCGTTCGTGACATAGGACGAGTTTTGATAACCGATGAGACCGATTGCGGCTGAGGTGTCGAAGAAAAAGTTTTGCACCTCCTAATTTTTGGAGGGCTGAGAGAGTACCCGGGACAGGGTTTCCCTAATGCCCAGAAATCGGCCAATCGGGTCATCCAAAGAGATACGCGCTTTGCCACGGACTAGGGGTCGGCAAATTCACTTTCGCCCTTCCGCGGGGCCGTGAAACAACATCAGGAGCTTGATCTATAGTGCCAGGAGCATAGGGGGATTAACCGCCTCGACTTTGGACTTTCATGACCCTCTCATCCAGAATCAGATTGCCGCCGTCGAAAAAATCCGAACACCATCACCTTCGACTTCGGTCATTTTCGTAATTAATAGCTTCTCTGGTTTTTCATATTTGCGATGTCAGTCGGACAATTTGCCGTAAAACATCGAGTGCCGATTTTTTTTAAATTCGTCAGATGGAGTGGAAGTCCCAGATCCTGAAAAACCAGGCTGCGGGTCCTAACCCTTTTACGTTTGGAACGCTTTAGCTATAAAGTAGAAAGTAGTAGAGAAATAAAAAGAGACTTTAAGAAAAAGTGAACTGAAGGACGAATACCAAAATTGTTGGGTGGCAGTCCTTTTGTGATATTTAGTGAACTTTTTCGTTATCAACTATTTATTTGACCATTTTTTGTTATATTAAATTCAAGTATTCTTTAGGCCTTCTGCCTCAATGGTTTTTTTTTTTAAATTCCGTTAATGAAGCGACGCAAAGGACTTATCCTATCAAGTTAGAAACATCACGACAGTGCTGAGCTTCACGAATAATTTAATGTATAATTTATGCTTGATTTTTGCTTCATGTTGCCTCATGCCCTAAAATTCTTTTCATTTCTAGAATCTGTCTAAATCTTGGTCTCTTTTATGAATTTATTTTTTGCACTATGCTACTTTTTCGCTTGTTAATTTATATATTTTATTTAACTGTGTAAATCTAATTATGTATATCACTTTAAGTCACTTGATCACGCATTAGATACGTGAATTTAATCATCTGTTGTTTCATGTAAAAGTTGCCGTTAATAGAAAAATACACGGTTGATCTTTCCAGGACGGCTGTATTTATTGATACTTCACCTTTGATCCTCCACCTGAGCCACGTATATCAAAAGTCCTTCAGCAAATATTTATCACAATTTCCACTGGTATTAAATCAATAAACGTTTACAGAAATTTTGAATGCGGCTACAAAATACTTCCTATAATTATATATTAAATGACGCCTGATATGATTTCCTCTGTATGTTTTCTAGTATAATTTCCTAAGCTGTTTCTCTGATTGCGAAAAATATTCAAATTATTAAAGAATCAAAATTTTTTTTTGTAAATCTCAACAAATGCTTTCGGAAATACTAAGCAAAATTCTTTCGAACATTTAACCTGTCATACCTTAACTAAGACTTATATGCGATATTAGAATTATATTATCAGAGAAATTTTGAAAAATGTACCATTTTTATGTATAAATAATTATGCATAAATAATGTTAATTCTCATTTCGAACTAGAGCAACTTATATCAATTGAGCTGATGGTTCAGTAGGTAGATGGTTAGAATCCTTATTAGCATTTCAAGAATCGCAAGTTCAAATCCCGTATTTGGCAACACCGATAGTTAAACACACATACGTATTTCTTAAATGTTCCTTTATTCATATAATTTGGCCATTACGTCAACTGCATATTTTATGTATTTTAATGAAAATAAAGAATAATTTGCTTTGTCGATTGTACGTGCCCACATGGATAATCAAAAACTGGCATGGAAAACTGTCTATAACCGGGACAGTTTGATACGAAACTAATAATCAGACGAGGCATGGGTTAGATAGTTAGTCGGTCTCTAAACAGTTTTCCTTGTTAGCACCCTGAAGAGAAATAGGGAAACGTTGATTTTATCCGGGTAGGTGTAAAGTAAAATTTCTTCAATAATTATTTTATGTTACCATGTTTCTAATGTTTCATTTCTATATTCCGTTTAGTCATGATCTGTGACTCTTTTGTATTTACGTGAAAAACTGTTACTTTCTTTCAGCTCGGAAAATCTATTTTTAACGTTGAAAATTGTTATCTGCATGCGTCTAGTCAACTCGATGGATTTCCGCGAGGGATACCAGGCGCCCTACTAGCTTATGCAAATTTAAGGATCGTGAAAGAGAGAGAGAGAGAGAGAGAGAGAGAGAGAGAGAGAGAGAGAGAGAGAGAGAGAGAGAGAGAGAGAGAGCTAAAGGTTTGGTCCAATGTTTGGGGTCACAAATTTGGCGCTGCCCATTGAAACCTTTTGCGAACGAGAATAATAATATATTACTGCAATATGTATGACGTCCATATAGAAAAAGGGATTATTCGGATTTATAATAGTATGCAAATGATCGTGATTCTATTACGGAATTTCTTTTTCACTCGCTCGCTCTTTTTTTATCGAGGTTTGTCACCTGAAGAGGAAAAATTGCACAATCTTTATTGAATTTATGATGAAACTGACTTGATGTAAGGTAATGCTATTCCACTAACTTTGTATTGACATATACGCTTCGCGATCCGAGTAAGGAATCCTAAAGAGAGTCTTGATACTACAAAGGTCCTTTTATCCTGATAACAGGACATTTCCCTTTCATCCCAAAAGAGGAAGAAGGACACGTGAAAATGGCTGAAAAAATAAACCTAAAAACATAAGAAAAAAAAAAAGTAAAAGGAAAACAAGGTATATCAGCTTGTATGCTGTAGAAAGTAGAAATGACGTGCAGACGTGTATAAACGAGGATCTTACATAAGGAAGTGAGATAGAGATTTAAAGGCAGAGGAAAGGCATGTAAGAAAAAGATGAAAGCGGTTAGCAGAGAAGAAAGTAAAAATAAAAAAGATATATACGTATGTCCTAGAAGATGATGAAGATATATCTGGGTGTCCAGGGAGAGTCCAAGAACCGAAGATGAAGGGAAAATAAAAATACATATGGGATAAAGAACCGGCAGGGAGGCTGGACATGGAACGGAGTGGAAGAGAGACGAGACGAGACGAGAAGAGAAAAGTAGAGGAAAGAAAGTCCCGCGAGGATACCAGAAGCTGACAGAGCTCGTTAGAAAATGAAATAATGGCGTCTGGATATCCTGTTCGCAACTCGGCAGTGTTTCAAAGGAAAAGAAGAAATAAAAATGCTCAGAGAACCTTTTCCAGTAATAGTCTTTGCGTGGTTCTTAAATTTCGTATTATTTCGTTCTTTTGTTTTTTTTGTTGCTTATACATATACTACAGTGTATATTTGGATCCTAGAATATTTCAAATCGAAATCCAAACATATCAAAGAAAGGAATATAAGATATGAAATTAGGATTCATATGAATCGAAAGGAAGCCGCTAGTTATTATAGTCCCGTTACCGAAAATACAATAGCTTAACTCGTCCAAGATATTCATCCGTAGGTAGGAGCCTATTTAACAAGGACATCCCTCGGGTAAACAAAGGGCAGATCCCATCGTGGAACATCGAAAGACCAAGGATCGTTATCCTATGGGAGCTTGGATTATTGAGAACGTGTCCTTGTCTCACCCGAACACCTGGGTAACTTTCAGGCCGACGGATTCACAGAGGAAAAGAGGTACGTGGAGGTGATCCCGGATTACCCTCGAGGATCCTGTGTAGCTCCTTCGGTGCGTCACCATCCTTGATACGAAAGATCTTGGTGTTCAAGTCCTACACGCCAATCGTTCTGGCAATCCCATTACTTATTTCCCTTCGTCCCCTTCGTCACCGGGACCTTACTTATTTCCGATACAGGGATCACCCTTGTTCCAGGAATGCACGGAAGTCTAACAAATCCCTTGGAAAATAATCCCTTTTTCTTTCCAAGTGCAACTTTGATTATACTCATTTATGCCTGTCCTCCTAATCTCTTGAACGTATTGAATTTCATTTCTAGTGTCGTTTTTTCGTTCTGCTATCTCAAAAGTAATTATAGAGCATGCGACAAACCTGTGGTTGATTATTCGAGAGTGTAGCTGGAAGTATAGACTGTCACATACTACGGGAATAATTCCCAAACACATTATCAAAATCTAGCACAGACATAGCAAATGTGTAGCATCGAAAAAAAGTAAAATACTATATTTAAAAATTACTTCTCCTAGTTTCCAGACACCATTAGTTTCTCCTCATTATTTACATCACCAATGCTGTGATGAGCCGCAGTTTCCAACATTTTTTTAATGGTAAATATTACCTTAACCCAAGGTTAAGATAAAACAGAAGCCCAATGCTAGATGCACTATGGTTTAATTTTTTTTTCTTTTGAAAAAATGTACATGCCATTTAATCAGTTAATCGAAAAATTGAAACGAAAACGTTAAATGATTATTTCCGAAGAATTGACCTAAGTTATTCTCTTACAAGTTATTTTATCACCGCTAATGTGCCGTAGGTGATTACAGCTTATTTAAGACCAAATTATTTTTTACAGGTTATTTCGTCCCAGTTACTGTGTCGTAATATTATTTTATAGGTTATTTCGTCGTAAATCCTATAATTTTTAGTCGGGATGTCCCGTCATGAATATTTTCGAAAATTGACAGGGATGCCGCAGTACGCTCGACAAATGCAGAATCTGCGTTTCGGAAGTGAATAGTCGTAACGTCCCTCTTGCCGTTTATGTAGAGACCAACAAACGCCACCATGCGTGTATGTATATACATATATATATACATATATACATATATTACTAGTGGTTGCAAGCGGGCTCCAAAACTCACACGAATTCAAGCCGCCTGAACCGAGTTCAACAGTAGCGCCTCCGTAGCATGGAGAGGGATGGGTCACAGGAGGTCAGGGGCTAGATTTATTGGCCAGAGTAAGATTTATTTGACGCGTTTAAATACCTACTTTATCGACGTGCCGCTCGAGTATTTAACCCCCTTTTGTCGGGCTTCGTTTTATCGGCGACCTCACAGGACGACGACGTAGTTCCCATGGCTATGCGAAAATCATTTTTAACTGAACCTTCCTCCTTCATACAATTTTTTCACCTCCATCCTTTTTAGATCTCACTCTCACCCCTCACCTCACATTAACAGTCGTCAATCTATCATCGAGGAAATGTCAAGTGCACCGACCGATTTTCCAACCCCATAATGTCCATTTTATTTCCGTACAGTTGCGTGTCCGCTTCAACTGCTTGAAAGTTTTGACAGATCGATGCTAGAAGATTGATGCCTTTATTAGAGTTAGTCTAATCGCGTCCAGGGATGTGACCTACGTCAAATGATTATTCATGTCGATTACGTTGAGAGTTGCAATGGATTCATAAAAAATTTATTTCGACCTATCATTTCATCGAAATACCCATGTGAGAATCTTTCCGGGTATCTAATATCAGGTCAAAATAGGGTTAACTTTTTAGGTGATTAGAATCAATTTTCTTTAAAAACTAGATTTAAACGAATTTTGATGAGCCCTAAAATAAATCTCTATCGGAAAAACGTAGCATCTCCTGCATATCTACGACATTGTGTTCTAGATAAGAATCAATAAAAATACCATTACAAAGTTCTGCGGGTACATCAAGCTGATCTATCCTCAAATGAACTTTGAAAATACCAACCCCCCCGCCCCCCAGCTGACACAGATGGCATTGAAAAATCACTTTGAAATCGTGCCCAGAAATCATGTTCCACGATGTCGTTGATTTAAGGTTCGAAAACAGATTTTCACGCCTCCGTAACACGCTGCTGGAGCATCACAACCATGGGAATTTTACATAAAATTCCAGAGCGTTAATGAAATTGCAACGCAGTCAGCGTACAACGTGAATTTATGAGTTTTAACGAGCTGACGAAAGCGCATGCGCATACGTTGGATTGTCTAGGTCGGTAGGTAGATAGCTAGGCGAGTAGGTAAGTTACTACAATGTATCGCTCACTGATTTATGATGTATACCAATAACCTACATGTAGTACTCCCAATTCAGAATCTCCATTGAATTGAAGCAACGTCAATATCTTTACAGAGCGATTTATTATGTGCCATACGTGCAGATCCGGATTTACTATGGTGCTCTATATATATAACGACTTTGGGCTGAAGAATTAAGTATAGTTAGATGTTAGTACAGCTATGATATAAATATTGCATAGGATATGTATATTTCTTTGAAATTGAAGAATGTGGATATTGCCATCTATTTTTGGAGATGGAAATTAAGGGAAGCCACCTGGGAGCAAGTTTAACATTCTCCCGAAAACATTTCGAGCAGCGACCAAAGCCTTCCAAAATGGTATCCTACAAACGTATCAACCGGCGCTCTAAATAAGAATTCATAAATTCCATGTGGCAAAGAGGGAGAATGGTAACCTATATACCTGTAGGTTAGGTAACCTAACCGTTCCTTCCTCAGTACTTCCAGAAACCCTCATGACTTTTCTCATGAATTTATTTCAATGAATAATTCAACCTCACGAACAAGTAATGTTCACATATGTATGTACATCCGATATAGATTATGAATCCAGTAAGTGCGACTTAATGCTCTATACTCGTTTTCTTATATAGCTATTGGTGTTTCACATTTTATATGGAAAACTTGTATTTCATGAAAATTCCATAAAGAAAAAGTAATTAACGAATTTTTTGTTATGATCTTTTGTACATTGAATACGTTGTAGGTTTAATGATTATAATTCAGTCTTGTACGCGTAAAACGAGAGAGTGAGGAAACGTTAAATTAAAATCGTTAAAAAATTAGCTGACTATGAGGACTGGAAAACCAATTAACCGATTAAATTCAATCGAAACAAATTGCACATGAATATCCTAATGACAGGGGTGGTGAAAATTTTCATAATTAAATTATGAATCATTGAAAGCTTTAATTATAGAGACTGCCAATCTTAAAGCAAATAATAAGGTTTCAGTGAGATTATTTCTTCATTTATATCGTATACCGTGTGAGAACTCATTTGGATTTTCAAGAATTATATATTACATTATAAAAGGTAAAAAGAAGTTAAATCCCACATGGGAACTCGTTATCGAAAGGATAATCCTGAGAAAGTCCTTCGAATTTCCATTCTGCATTTAGGTGGATTCTATCGGGTCACGAATGGGACGACTTCGTCGTACCGGGAGAATGCAAATGAGAAAATCGTTCTCGAGTGGAAGAACACGAAGGAGAGAAGGAGATAACGTTACTTTTGATAAGGACGAACTGGACAAGGTTAAAAGGATTTTTCCTAAGAGGAGCAATTGGATTCTGTAAAACCTACCACCATAGAACCACCCTTACCTTCCTCGGTTACCCAGAAAACCACAGACGGTATACCTACAATCGACCAATCTTGAACTTCTTTGCACCCTTAAACCAAGCAGATAACGTGCTCCAGAGGAAGAATTAAAAAAAAAAGGAAGCGAGAGAGAAAAAAGGGATGAAGAAGAAATTCATTCTCAAGTTTTTCTTGAATTTCTTAGGCTGTTATCACGATCACGTGCTACCATCGAACAGCATGTTTTTATTTCAGCAAAATGGAATTGCTTTTCTAACTGAACCATACTCACTAATTATATATAGATCCCGATCGCATTATCGGGCATCGAGTGACGATGAAATTTCTGTTAAAGATTTACGATTCCGTGAAAATTTCGCAGTGAATTTCACGGGGGTTCAAGTATAGCTATAGTATCGAGGGATGAGAATATCCGTGCCGATAGCGTCTTAGGCGTACGAGAGCTTTACAGTGATTATCCTTGACTGGTTGAGCTCTGCGGCTGAAGTTCCACGGGGGATTATCTGGCATCCAGTCTCAACCCACCCTTCTGGTTAAGTTGCGTGCCCAACCATACACTCCCGCTGTGTCTAGTACGAACCCTTCAAACTCTGTCGATATCTTAACTGCTTTATTTATCACTGCATGTAGACCAGACAACAATGGCTTCCACTAATTACCTTTATAGATGATTATCCAACCACAATTCAATTCGAAAGAAACTCACGTGTGTTCGTAGAGCTAAATAATACAGCATCAGGTGCAGAGGTATCAACCACGGTAGATAGAATCAAATGTTGCTCAGACATTGGTCGAAGATTTTTACCTGTATTTTCTAACAAGAACCGATAGGTATTGTTTGTATTGAGTAACAGGAAGTAGAAAAATGTTAGTCAATCGAGACAGCAGCGTTGCCGGCTGGCAAATGGAATACCCGCGAGAACGGGAATGCGACTTGGCAGCATAAATAACATAATTATACGGGAGAGCCAGCAGGATGGGCAGTACAGGCAACGGCGCGTGTCGGCCAGATAATAATTGTCATTAACCTGGAAATATGTGCTGGAAGTAACCTGGCTGACCTAGGCCATTTTCCAACTTTCATCCGCTCTTTCCTCATCCTTCCTCGCGCCATCCTTTCTCCCTATACGTTCGCGCGCCCCAGTTCCAGTTCCTACTGGTACCTCCTGCACACTATCTCCCGGAACACCAGCAAATTTATGCGACCTGGATTTTTCATTCATTTTACGCTTCCTTTTAATTTCGTCCTCAAGTTCTATGTTTTTCTTTCCTGGCATAGGAACTACGAAAATATAGTCGATCTTTGCGCTAGGCGTTATTTTTTTTATTACGTTTAGCAATTTTCGAAAAATTTTTACTGATCCTTTTTAACCGGCAAAATAAGAGAACGGTTGAGAACCGTCGCGGTAACAGCAGGAAAGTATTGACAGGTAAATTAATAACGCTGAAAATTATCGGCACTGACATTTCAACTATGTGTGGAATGCGGTTACGAAGGGGACTGCTTTTATGCTATGGGATTTCACTGGAGTGCGGTTATAGGGGTGGTTTGTACAAGTGGCCCGAAGGTTTAAGGATACATGCTACCGGTACAGTATAGGTTCCATTTTCAAGACACGTATGGAAGTCTGTCCGCGGTATCTGGAGCTTAACTCTGGACATTTTTCAACTCTAAAAAGGATTTAGAAACCACCCCCTTATCCTCGCACTCTGTTCGCGCCACTTATTTACCGTGGGACAACCCAGCATTCCCCCGTGCGTTTCATTCGGCGTCTTCTACCCTCTTAGTAGTTCGTTTGCATAAAGAATTAAAAGCCACGTTTCTTCTCGCAGCATCCCTGAGCCATTTCGTTTATAAGGGATGCAGCAAGAACTCCTGGCCGTCAAGAACCTCGAATAAAAATTCTGAACGAGAGCATCGTCGGTAAAGAGAAGGCGAAAGAAAAAAAAAGGTACAAAGAAAGCAAACAAGGGACACAGGGATTTACCAGGGGGTACGAGAAGACGTTTACCTCATTTAATTGATAATCGTAGCTACGTTTCGGAAACAAGAAGGGTAGTTTCACAGTTAAGCACGATTTGCCGAGGTTCCCGTTCCCACCCTCGTAAACTTGCCAAGTCGGCTAAGACCAGTTTCCTCCCTTAGTAGGGTGGAACGATAGGAGGGTGTAACTTCCTGACGAAAGTCGACGACTTAAGGGTGGAAAGCAGTGTCGCCGTTCACCCCCTCTCTCCCTATAAGAGAAGTCACCCTTTTCCTCCCCAAACCTTCGTGAAGACTGTCGTTTATCCCCGTCAAGAGTTCTTTGGTTTACCTCTTCCCGCCACCCTTAATTGGCCGACGTATTTGTCTACTAAGGGGGATACATCGAGTCACCGTCTTGTTAAAAGTTCGGATAATTTTTTCCTTCGGGCTGATGTCGTCACTTGACGGTATCAGGGATACAGCAAAAGTTCTATAGTAAAATACGAAAAAGGTTCTAGCTAACACCAAATAAACGAACAATTTAGAGAACATTAAAACGAAACATACAAGACTATTATTTCAAACTTGTGAATTAATCAAAATTGCATGATACTACCCAAATCCGGCCGTAACCCCCATGAACTTTCCATTTTCGCCAGAGCCGCGTACCTATACACCTCCTTTATTTACCCCATCAACATTATCTGGCTCCATCCCCACCAACCATCCCCTTAATACTTGCAGAAACTTGGTATACAAAAGACTGCCCTAAATTTGCAAATTTCCCCAAGTGGCCGTCATTTTGATCAAAGCTTTGCCAAGTAATTAACACTTACTTTATATTAATCTGATACACCCTTCTACCGGACTCCAACCCCTAATCGTCCAGAATCCCTGCAATAATACCTAGCCTTTTAAAATAAACCATCGCCTCAAAGTATTCCGCGTTGATTATCACTTAATGAACTCTCAACATTTTCATACAACCTATAGTGGCTGTCAGAAAGATAACAATTTTATTTACCTGGGCTTTTAGCGAACAACCCTCTTCTTCATAGTCGACAGTACTCTGTTGATACCAGTAGCCATTATACTCTGCTATTACCACAGCTAACGAACAACCCCTTACGAATCGGCTGCTAAAATGAAAATGCAACGTCAAAGGGATGATGGTGAGACTAGTCGCGCGTTGCAAATTAATAAATGTCGTTAGTGTCTCGTCACAACGTCAAGTATTTTGAACCTGGAAGCAACAAAAGTTGAGCAATCAAAAGGAAAAAATCGTGAAAATGAAATGAAAATAGAAACGAAGGAAAAAAAGATTTTAAAAAAGATATAGAAAGGGTGACATTGCATGAGTATCATTGAAATAAAAAGGGGCGAACCCAGTCGATAATATTTTCTACGAAAATAATAATCTCTTGAAAAATTATAACTTTTGCGATATATTGTACTTCAGTGATTTTTTTTACAAACTTGACTTCTTTTTGCTTTAATTCAATTCCTTCAAGAAAAGCTTTCTCGTCATTGATTGCCTGTATCCTTGAAACTCCAAACGTAAAGTAAAATTTATATAGCCACATTGGCGACCTGGAATTTTCAGCAGGAGTGAAAGTAACCTCCAACTCAGAACTATGTATCAAGCATAATTAAGAAATGCCGTGCTGGTTTAAGTATTCCCGTCGTATAATCCTGCTGAAAATGGAATTAAGAATTATGAAGGAAAATGTAGCGAAATAAAAAGAGAATAAGAGCGAAAAAGGAAAGGGAAACAAAGGGGAACTCTATAATAAGTAAATTTCAAAAAAATCTTCTCATTCTACTCATCTGAACACTCACTCTACTCGGATTATTCCTATTATGTGTATAACGTCAAAAGTTCGCATTTTGGTTAATAAAAATGGAATACGCACAATTCAAATCAAAATTGGATTTTCTAGAGTGTAATGTTACACTGTAATCCTACCCTTGGCACCATTAATAAACAGTATCCTCTAACAGTACAATTTGATTGGTACGAACCTAACTGCATCGACGTTGCTACAATCACCAATTAGAGTATATTTACATCGTAGGTTATTGGATATCAGTGTACCAGTCACGTACACTTTGTCGATCGATAAATAGCAGCCTATATAGTTTAGATTGTATTCACTGTCAATTAGAATTTACCGCAATCAATAGGTATCGACGGGTATGAGGAAAAATAAAAAAAGAAATGTAAAAAAAATAATGGAGTATTCAAGTAAAGTACGTTGGCAGTCAAGAAACAATTTTGTTCATAACATACAAAGAACATCTTATAGTATGAATCTCACTATGATAACAGAAGCACGTAGTTCACGTCTTTATTCCTGATGCACGCGTCGGCATGAACATGTAATACGAGAGATTAGTGGACAGAAGCCATAGAGGAAAATTATGGATTTATCAAGTGTAGATTATGAATAGATAGATACATAGATGGATAGATATTATATATACATAGCACGGGCAAGCAGCACCGTCGGGTCCATCACAGATATTTCCCGGCTGCATTTGAATTTCACGCCTGACCGGACAAATAGATTCAATTTTTAACGAACCGTGCTGTCCGTTCGATGCACTTGCCTCGATGCATCATCGCGCGCTGCTGAATAATGTTTCGATACGTGATATGGAACGGAACGGAACGAAACCTTTCTGTGCAGCCTGACGACGTCCCATGATGCACCATTATTAAACTATCTACACGCTTCGTGAGAAATTCTCTTCTTATTTTTTATTCCATAAAAAAGCTGTAAAATCCTCCGATCGAAAACTCTAAGTTGGCGCTCAGATTCTTACCAATTTTCGAGTCATCCCCTAAATTGGTTATTGGCCTCTGGAGTCCTCAACCTACTTCGGTACCGGGAACAATTAGAAAAGAGCGCACCAATTTCTTTTAGCAAATTAGCCAGGAGGCGTGAGAGCTAATTAAGCCGAACCTTAAAGAATTTCCCTATGCTAACAAATAAGCGAGAGGGAGATGAAGAAACCAAGTATAAAGTAGGTTGGGGTGATTGGAGGGATAGGGTCTGTAACCCACAGTGCTGTAGAAGAGTAACAATAATTTTACGGAAAGTTAAAAGAATTAGAGTCGAACGAGAGAAGAAAATGAAAAGTAAAAGAGGATGTGGAGCGTGGTAAGAAAAGAAAGACAAAAAATGAAAGGGAGGGAAGGCAAAATTCATTTCGTGAGCAGGTTAACTTACTCGAATGGAGCTAAATCGGTAAGGGAAGTTAGGTAATATCAATTTAAACAGCCATCTTTCCAAAGAAATCCGGAAAGACCAAAGGGTGTATAGCACGAAGGACATTTTTATGGCAGGCATAAAAAAGTAACCTTTTGCCGTGAAGGTAGGAAGAGATAGATGAAAAAAAATTGTTGCTTCCAATATTATCCAGTTATATCAAAAGTTATGGAAAATAAACCGTATATACTCCCACTTTTAATACGACTTGGCAGTCAAGTTATCCTGCAAGGGATATCTGGATATTCGATTGCGGGTCGCAGAGGCTGATTAATATGGAGAAACAGAAAGTAAATATAAATATGTATATTTACGAATTACTGTACATTTCTAAGCAAACGTATTCCATGCCAAATATTATAGGCGAAATATCGATGAAAAGCAGGTTAGCCGTATGTCACCGTTGTATGAACCATGTAGTCGCATCTTATGCGTTGGCAATCTTAAAAGACTTAATTTCTGCGCAAATGTTATTTTTAATTCGAAAACACTGAATATCCACAAATATTAACTATATCATCTATATTCAAAAAATTCTTTTTTCTGCAAATCTTGATCCAATTCGAACACTTCAACGCTTTCGAGTATGGAATACACACATTTGCGAACTAGTACGCATGCGCGTCTGCCGCTTTCTGATAATAATTGCACAAGACAGTCTCATATATTCGATATGATCACATTAAATGATGAAAATTACTCTGTCTCTAAAGAAAAATATTAACGAACGAGTAACGTGAACCGGTCAGAGTGCGTAAATTGAATATTAAAGTATCTAATTCGATTTGCGTAGAAAGCATTGTGACGTAGTATCCGGTTCCTGACTATCGGCAATATTGACATTACTCGTCAGACTCTCGATACGCCTGTATTTTCAAAAGCACTGACCAAACTGTGAAGTGGCATTTTCTCTCTTCCCTATACTCTACCAAATGTTCGTAGACTATGTATGCAGGAACATACAGGACTTCAATACGTTGGCAATCGTGCACAAACCGAATTGCGAACTGAACCCCAATGAATAACGATTTCGAAATAAATCGTAATTGCCTATCTTAATTTTTAATTAATCTTATCAATCCTGAGATGAACGTGAACATTCTTTTTCTTTTACCCGACATTGCCTCATCCACAATCTAATGAACCAGAAGGCGACAGAATGAACGTGAGAAAATAAAGAAAAAAGTTAAAACTCATCAGCTCGTTACCGGTTTCCGTACGAAGGATTTCTATTAGTTCGTCAGAAACGCGTCGGATACGCTAACGAGTATTAACCTAAATTAATGCATTACGGATATTGGAACGTGAAATCATACTGCACGGTATATCTAGCGTAAGAAGCCGTTATTAGATAGTCATATATACATATAGTCTAGCGAACCAGTGTCTATAAACTACGAAAGTTGTAGGAATTATAAGGCCAACGACAAGAGCTGGAATTGCAAAACGAAGCTTCCATAAGGAGAGACGAATATCCCTTTTAGTGCCTTTTTATATCGCTCGGAACATCCATGGGACAATTTAACGAGTGACCATTAGAGAAAAGGGCTACCCTACTTCTTTTCTTTCCAGGATGACATCAGGTGACAATGTACGTTACGGAAGAAATAAACGAAGTCAAAGGGTGCGACTTAAAGAAAGTTTCAAATCTTAGAGCTAACATATATACCTATTGCATGTGGATTAAAGTTGACGAGATATATGTGTGCTTACCTCAACTTGTGCTAGGGATATGCGCATGCGCATATTGGTTACTATGATAAAACCAGCGTTAGGGATGCCGTTAGTTGTTACATATAGGATATTTAACCAAAACCATTTTCCGGTGGCACCTCTATGAATAGTGTGGGTCCATTATATCGGGACTAAACTGAAAGAGAATTCGAGACAATTGTCATATACTCGTTAACCTCTTACCCAACCTCGTTCCTTTTCATTCCTTATTCTTAGCTCCCTTATTCTCATTCTCTCGCAATTCTTCTCTTCCCTTCTACTTATATTCCATTTTTATTCTTACCTATGCCGTCGACCCGCTTCTTTGTAGTCGCCATTCTCCCACTAGAAAGGAATAAGAGGGAACCTGTAAAGAGTAAGGGAGGATCCTCTTTTACACGCTCGCATGAACTGCTTGGCTATTATTAATTTGAGTCGATTAACTTTATAGTCAGTCCTTTCGTACCGTCAGTATAATGTATACTAAGGGTAGACTTCTTGGAATAATTTGGAAAATTAGAAGAATGAGAAACTAGAAATAATGGTCTTAATATTTTCACTGGAATTAAGATCTCAATGCACTGAGAAAAGTATTTGTTTATAGAAAAGAAACATAGTAGTATTTATTTAATAGAAATAAATTTGGTGGCGGCAAACAAATATCACTTGACACTTATATTTTGTAGTATTTACTGTAAATATGTCATTTATTTGGAGACGTTTTTTTTATGTAAAATTACAGTTGATTTTACTAAAAATAAATATTGGGTTAATAAACGGATTGTTAACATTAAATAATTGCAAATTAAGGCTAAAGCAACATTAGTATATTAAATGAATTCAAGAATTGAATTTATTGATGATACAGTTACATATAACAAATAAGTTTCATTTATTTATTTACTTCTCGCAAACGAATGGATTAATTCTTAACTGTACACGTGCCGTTTGACGGACTTCACCAATTTTACGTTTAGCTGTCCTGTTGAGTTTGTTTTTAGGTAAATTTTAAATAATCTAATGATAACTAATCGATAGAATCATTTAAATCAAAAGACGAGTGACTTAAAACTACTTTTAAACTATTCTACTCGTTATAATAGCCTTGGAATCGATTTTCACAGATTAAGATCTCACAGAATTCATCTTGTAAAGTATGTACCTAAAATCGGACCTGTGTAGTTAAGGGTTAATTGTAAGAATATATTAATTGGACACAAGACAGAAACACCAATGGATACCATGTTTACTATTACCTTATACTTATTTGCTCGTATCCAAATATAACAGTTGTCTGCTGGAGATAAATCCCGTTAATTGAAAATAACCTCTCAGTCTGTCGTTGAACAATGTGTTTCGAATTATTTTGTAACTTTTGGTTCTTACAGTTTGACATTTGATAATCTAGTGAAACTGCGATTATCACTAATTTATATAGGGATATTATATATTTAAAGGACCTTGCGTTCGCTGACGCCATATTTGAAATTATTTAGATGTTAATGCAATCAGATGTTTTATGCAAAAATTATATGATTGGAAACCAATTTACCCTGAAACGGTAGACCAAATGGTTCGAGGGATGCTGAATAGTTCAGCGTTTCGATGCGTACGCACCGAGACAGACAGATGTACGGGTTATTTGCTTTCCATTTATGTTATGCAGGTTCGCCCCGTTTCGCACTGCATCGCTTATATGTATGCATGTGATGCTTATATTCGCAACATTTTATAATGAAATGAAAAAAAAAAATGAAATGAAATGAAATTGCGGTCAAGTTCAAGAAAGCTCAGTACACGCGATGTCCCAACTACAGCGACGAGAATGCAATTCACAATAAACGTACTGCTGTATTTATAAACTATATATTAAGTTCAAGATGCATCTGAAATATATTATATTAATTGACTCAGATGAGTTATCATAATTTGCTAGAAATAAATTTAGAAATTTTTCGAATACATTTTTTTTCTCACCCTGATCATGTCTGTCTTCTGCAAAGTCAATTATTTTTACACAGAATCGTTGCGGTACCCAAACTGTATTACCATTTGTAAGATACTTTTCAGAACAACCTAAATTTTTGTAATACCCGCGAGAGGGACATAATTCACTTTTCAGAATATCTTCGATAGCTGCTAAATCCCTTAAAATATTTTTGTAACAAATGCCCAAAGAATATTCCGTAATGTGTCACCAGGGCGCAACTTAAAATATTATTTTTTGGAGAAATGTCTCGTGTGATTTACTTTACTCGTGTGAAACTTTTTGGAGATTTACTCGTGTGAAACTTTACACTCGTGTCTTATATTAACTCGTACTCGATAGGTAAAAAGCTATTAAAGGGTAAATTATTAAACATCAGAATTTAATAACGCTTTTACATTTAAATTCCGCTATTCCTGGAAACCAGTTCCAACTGCTCAAGTCCTCTATTCGTTTAAGGTTCCTAATGATTTCAGACTCAACATTCCTCAAAGCGATGCGGAGCATTCATCCCTCTCACGTAATCAAAATACCGAATTTAGGGGAAATTAGAAGTGAATTGAACCGCTTCCATATAATGTCTACAGTTCAATGGGAAAACTGATCTGTAAAACTCATGGTAGGTATCGTACTAGTCGCTGGGTCTCGGAGTAGCGAGTTAATCAAACAGCACTATCGTCGAAACATATTTTACTTAATAAATAATATAAATATCGAGCAATTTGTAATTCGTGGAAAATAGAGAAAATCAGAGCGGACTTCGGAAATGTGACTGTTCATAAAAATAATACAATATTTGTGAATTCACATACGATTTTAAATTTAATTAGAAATAAAAATTAATTTCGTGAAATCAATTAATCAAGTATTTACCTGTCAAGGAAATCTTTTTTTCCGTTTAACGAAGCACCACGCCCTCGAAGTTCATTTTTTAATTGAATTACTGTCTAAGATTCGTATCCGATCGACATTCTTATTATTAATATTAAGTAAAATGTATAGCTTACATGGTATAAACAGTTAAAAATCCCCGTCACTATAGGAACCAGAGACTAGTACGACACTTAAGCTGAGCTTTACAGGTCAGGTTCCCCATTAAGTTCATATTCAAATCTTAATACGTATTATATATTCATTAGGCTTCTTACGGTATTGATATGACATCACCCATAAATTTTCAGCAAACAGAATTCATACGAAGTATGAATGAATGAATTAATGTTTCATTATGAGAACCACTATGACCAATGTTCTTGATATTATTTTTCTATTTTGTTTTGAATTGGAGACCCATAAATGAAGTCACGCAGCTATTGGTTACCATAACAGAGATTTGGTAAAGAATCGTGATATTCCAGAACCAATACCCATTCGTTATATATAAGCTTGTCGCGTGTCTCGGCTCATTCTTGTTAGTCCGAAATTGGCAACGACAGCGGGCGAAATCCCGAGTTTCGATAAAAATGTAAATTATGCGGGGACATAACCGTGGATGCATTCGATGCATGAGCCACGGGATGCAATCGATGCTATGTCATACATTGCAGTGCGATGCATCAGCACTGCCTGGAATTGAGTGTCTGACTTTACCGAACAGCCCCGTGACAATTTCCACATAGAATTCGAACCTTTCGATACTCGTCATTTTATCACGTTGCAATTTTCATGTTCCGTATGTCATTTCCTATTTTTTTTTTTCATTATCATTCCTTCCCTTTTCTATCTACGATAAATCAGTGCCGGCTAAATGCTAGGTACTATACCTGCATTGTCTATTCCACGTACCTGTAATCTATGGAAATCTATAATATGTTAATCCTTTTTTTCTCTATAACTTGCCTATTCTTATTCACCTTCCTGCACTTGCAATTATTTAGTAGCTATATTAACATCTCTGTCATATATATAATGAGTTAGTATCCGAGCAAATGAAAATTCACAGTTACTCATATGTTATAGTACTTTTGGGTTGATTGGGGTTAATTTGGATAGATGAGCAAGAGTCAGTGCATCATAACCAGTATTAACATATGAACGGGCGTGTAATGCATATTAACGTACAATATTCATATGTAGATTTCCCTTGAAGAGTATTATGGATCTAACAACCCGTAGCTAAGCTATTTACATAAATGGTGACATCCGCTACGATTTGCTTCCTAGACTCCCCGAACGCTATTTTGCAGTACTGACTTTCCCAGTCGTATCGACACATATAGTGCTAACTTTACAACTGCTCTATTGGTCATGAAACTAACTGAAAACTTTTAGTTTCAGAGCACCTACCTAATGTCCAAAGTGGTGCAGCAAGAGAAAAGTAATGTCAAGCAATGACTTTAATGGACATTGCATTGAAACTATAGTTTCGATAAATTCGAGGTTAAAGAGATTTTCAAATTATTCGGTACACACTGTCATCCTAATGAACAGAACGTGCAGAGATGCCGCGAGCATTTGAAAATAGAAAATTGACAGATATACCTGACAACACGATGATTAAATAAATTTATAAATATTCGAGTACTACAAATGCTTATAGAGAGTGTTTGAAAATCGGTCAGTGGAAATATCCGATTCGAGAGTACTCATGTGATTTGTTGAAATAAAGCTGATGAAGTCTATTCTAAACATTTTTATCTTTTACATAAATCACGCAAACGGAACACGGGTATGAGTATCGGATGACATGTGCGATGAGTAATTGAAATGGTATACTGAATCTGAGATATTTATCACGCGGAATCTTATTTCTCTTGTAAATTTCAAGCCAATCGATTCAGTGGTTTGCCTACAATTTAGGATAGATACTTGCAGCTGTGAGATAAACCGAATTGACTCGACTCTATTAATAATCCGCTTTAATGAAAAAATACAATTACTTGTTATTCCGTGAATATTTTGGAGTTAAGTTTAAATTACTAGATTAATTATTAGACAGAAGAGTCTCAAAAAAAATTGACTCAGAAAGATTTAAGGAGATACGGTAGTATCTGAGCACTTCCTCTCTTAGACTGCTTCTTCTAGTATTTATTGCTAGTTCAGCAAAAGATCGAAGTTCGAGAACGAAATGGATCTGTGTGTAGGTAGCAGACTGTAATTTATATCTAAACTATTTCTCGCCTTACTTGTTTTCCTCATACTTCAGCCACCGATGTACTATATAGATATTGTTCTTGTTTGCCAAACAACTGATCTGTCCTCATAATTCTGGTTTTGAATGGTTTTTGCTGGCTACTTTGACCGCTTCAAGACGTTAGATTATAATATTCTGAAAAAAGGGTAACTGGTACCGATAACGCGGTTGTAAATGAAATATTATATCAAGCGTAACAAATATTATTTAAATTTATTCTTCTTCTTGTTTCGCATCATCAAAATATTCTGGACCTCCAATAAGGAAATCCCTGACCCGTTCCGGATCAAAATTCGTTTACGACTAGACATCAGAAGCCTGCCTCCGTGGCTGGGACGATTTCCGGCTCTCCGGTAGCTCCTTTTCTCGCTCGGAAAATGCGGTGGCGAGGTAAATCCTTATAGAAACTTGTATAAATCGGAAAACTTTTATTCGCTTCCAGCGGCCTCGAGAAAACGATTCTCTTTTACTCCAAGCTCACGAGGTTGGCGCCTCCGCACGCCCTTTTATGCCATTTTCGTTCTCGCCACACTTCATACCGATCGACCAACTCGAAATTGCAATTTAATCGAAAACGTTTCCAAGAGTTTTCCACTTTCGTTTTCCCCACTTCTTAATATACAGCGATTGCCAATGATCCTGCAATATTGACATAAATTTTCTGTATCCTATATGCAAAATGAGATCGAACTACACACCAGAGACAAATAAAATGATTATAACGTGTCACCGTGTAAAGATCAATCGTTCCGCGGCTCTGATTCGCCTCATATTATCATTATCTTGATATTCTAGGCGACTACCATTGCCACTCTTGTCAGAATAACAGACCATTCAGGGCGTAACTTTCACGTGTCACTTAACCAGCGATACTTCATCAAATGTCAAAGTCACGTATATGCTGGCAATGCAGCACATACAGTTAGAAATGTGTCTACGAAAATATTTTACACAGGCACGAGCAGTCGACATTTTGTTACACACATGTGCGACATACTGGAACGCGTCGAACTTTAGGCGACCACTACAAATGGCGATGTATACGGCGACGAGAATAACGGCGTCGGGTTTAATATCGCATGCAAGAAAATTTCACAGAACCTGGCAACTCGCTGAGGGAGATTCCCGCTCACGTCACGAGTTCCCATTGTCGACCGGAAGTCCCGATGTGCAGGCTCACCAGAAAATACCTCGTATATTTAATATCGAGCCTCCGATATTGCCAACGACGAATTTCAACCAAGCGCGAGATTCATTTTGCAAAAATTTCGGCAGAATTCTTCAGCGGAAAAAAATACCAAGAATTGGCAACTTCCGTTTCCGATATGACAGAACAAGTGCTGAATAAGGGCACGGCTATATTGAAAAAGAGAGATAGAACTCTTTCGTAGCTACGGATACGTGTGGAGAAAATTCGCGAAATCTTCCATGTACCTAGTCCATCGATCTCAACTCCATGAATATTGAAGGAACCTTCCCGGAAGGCAGCTTAACAAAAGATAATCAGTTACCGGTGAGAGATCTCATTATCATCTTCATGTTATCTAGCAAACCACCACCGCAGAAGGCACCCACCATAAGCCCTTACAGTGCGTTAGACGTAACACTGTCAGTATGCATAGATACAGACGTATGGGCATGTATGGATATGTATATATCAATATATATATATATATATACACACATAATATACCCAAATCCCCGTAGGAAACAGGAAACCAAATAACAACCCCTTAACGATCCATGCATATGCATATATCGAGACATTGACTACAAGTGCTTAACCGTGAATTTTGCAAAATATATGTGCTCGAAATTTTGCTGACTATGTACCATGTATATGAGTACATATATTTATGGAACAGTATACATGCCCCAAGTTGTATTAAACACTGAAACCACCCTCTTGACATTTCGGTATTGCGCCCATTTCTCCGAGTTTCGCTTCAACTGTGTAAAGGTGCGTATTCACTGAGTGTAACGAAGGCGAACGAAAAATAGCGAACAAATTCATTCGCCTAGTGCATACGAGTGAACGAAAGTGAATCATCCCATTCGTTTGGTCAATCGAAGAGCATTCTTGTAGACATTAAGAAATAAATAAGACTGCAGAGTGCATACGACAAGCTCAATCGAAGAAAACTCCGGAAAAATGTTCAGCCGAATTCATTTGATACTCTTTGTTCATCTTCGTTCGTTCAGTGAAAATGCACCCTACTCATAATTTGATTCGTGATACAATGCTCGTTTATTTACGTTAAATGAAAATATATAGCTTAAACAAAGAAATAGATGCTAAAAATATTAAACAATAAAATATAATAAATGTTTGCATGAGCAAAATGTGTTGTTGTATATGATATTATTTTTATACCCAAATACAGTTTGAATGAGTGATTTAAGAATGTTAAATCGAGGGATGATATTTTTGAACTTCAAACATTAATTAAACATATAGCGAAAAGTTATTTTTCATCGATGGGATTTATCTAGAGGAATATCCTTCGCTTGAGTTTTCGTGTCCCACGCTTCCGTTAACACCCCAACCCTTTTGATAGTCCACTGGATTGAGAATAGAGGGGGTTGCGACAGATATCTACCAACAACGAAACGTTGGTAGAAAGAATCGTGACAATAAACCGAACGCCTTCCTGTGTGACGCTTTATGGTGTCCCATCTTCTTGAGATATCGCATCCCCCATCGTGCGGACGATACTGGCGAATTTCTTGAGATTCCGTGCTACCCCTGAAATACATACATGGGTGGGCGTCAACCCCCAAAATACGTTGGCAACCCTCCAAGTGTCTCTCCGCAAGCGATTTCGATAATGTCCTTACCCAGGTCGATCGCACGATCTGTCCAGCCATTATTTTACGAATATCGTTGCGCATTTGCGAAACCGATGGAAAAATCAGGATAAAATTTTCCCATAAAAATTCTGCTGGAAAGAAAAGGAGTAAGAAATAAGAATCGTTCGAAAGTTGGTTTTCAATTAACCAGTTACTTGTGGACCCAAATTCAACGTTTTATGCCAAGACTGGTAGGAGTCAATAATTTTATATTTCGCAGGAATGCTCATCAATAGGATTTTTACTTTTGGGTCGAATATCCCAATTTTTAGTTCAAGTTCGTAATCAGTGACCTTGAAAACTTAACGTGTACCGAGTTTCATCCAAATTGGCTGCCTTTTTGTACTTCGGCCCACCATTTTGGATACGCCATTTCGAATTTTGAAATTTCGAGTTCAGATTCGTAATCAGCGGTCGACAAAAATATAGGTATACCAAGTTTCAACGGAATTTATTGAAATTTATCGGAGTTATTCAATTTTTGGACATATGCCTCATTACCAGTTTTGGCATGAACATTTTTCCCACATATATGTGTCATTCCCAGCTAACTGGTTAAAGATCCTCGAAGAGATGCGTCGGCATGCGCTCGGGCGTGCTTCCATCTCGGGAAAATTGATAGACCTGAGAATTTTCATAATCCATTGACGAGCTGTAGACAGTCTTTTATTCCTTCCAACGTCTTCTCGTTATTGATCATTAATAATGTTCATTTGCTCTTTGTACGTTATACGTTGCACTTTATAACAAGTAACGAGTAATGAACGCCATAGTAATTGTCGTTTCCCTGGCGCAGCTTCAACTCTGTATTAGAACCAAGCTGTACATTAACCCTCTGCAGTGTGCCAGTGCATCGTTAATACAAGAAATTGACAGATTCCAGCGATCAAAGCCTTTGGACGAATATCAGTCATGTCCCGTGTGATTGTCTGCTATACCTATACATCTCGTTGATCAAGTACGTACATACCTTCCACATTACTACGTGTACAATGAATTAAGAGACAGATTCAGTGATTGGAAGAAATGACAAATTTTTATTTCAACTTTCATGTTTGACAATTGCGTTATACATTTTCCAACAAATATTAAATTATAAATCATTGTTTAATTTTATCAAGTGAACTATTAAAATCATTTGATATATCTATGCTTTGTCGCATACATACATTTGTTTATACAATATCTATAAAATACCTTGTAAATAGAAATAGCTCGAGATGCACTGTAAATTATGCACTTTTCTATTTTCTTTTTTTATTCGTATACTGACATCCAGCAATTAAAGTTGATCCATGAAGATGTGCTGAAATATTGATTATATAGGACAATTTAGTGGAGTAAAGGGAATTGTTCAGCAAGATAACCAACCCCCTATCTATGACCCTTGAACTTTCATTGCGTCTTTCTCTTTTCTTCATTGTCAAGAATAATTGATTTTATTCGAAACGACACTACTTCCAAAATATGTGAAAGGTACCAGACAGTATCTAATTCCTCGATGAAATATGATGTATAAAAATATATCAACTTATTATTGAGAAAAGCTCACAACGTCAACCCTAAAATAAGCGTTCTTCTTCTCGTAGGATAAAACGATGGACGCTGGTAAAGTTAATGGATGAAAAAAAATATATTAAAGACAATAAAATAAGAAATTGAAAGTATCTTTATACTCAATGAAATAAAGCTGACGTTCGCGGCACTAATATTGCAATAAAAATGATAAGATTTGAAAAGTTTATTAATTCCCATATAAATCAGAGAAGTTATGATAAACAGAGAGCAGTGAATCTTCACCCTTATTCAGCGCAACCCCATCTTGCACCTTTATACAATTCACAATCCGTTACCAGTAGGAGCACGTATATTTATCCTAATAGCAGGGGCGTGGCGCGCGGGAATTCGAGTGCCACTTTAAATGCATTTCATGTCTTATGCATTTTAATTACGAGAAGCCGCCACACACCCCTGCAGTCATGGATTATCATATTAAAAGCCCGATGCAACCTAGATTTCTCCAGTACCAATCCAAACTCCGAGTTTTACTTTTTACCACTTTTATGGTCGTACCTTGTCCATTTTTAAACGGACCGTTTTACTATGTAAAAGGAGGATGAACAAAGGGAGATTGAAAATCTCGGAATCACGATCCTTGCAGAATACCCGGTCTTTCACCTTAGCTAGCTATAGCTTCTTCAATGTATCGTAAAATATACTACATATCCTATGTCTTCTACAGGACATTTCAAAGGTAACACATAGATCAAATTTCCCCTAAACTTGAAACCCTAATAAACGGAAGAGGAGCTGATACCAAGGAACGACGGAATGAACCTGCCCCTTACATATCTTATGGCTAACACTATTCGCAAGCTAGTCCTACGTAGTCGGCCTTAATTTGATAGATATTAAACAAGGAAACAGGAACAGACTAGGTTGAGGCGAACACAGAGAATAGGGAATAGACTGCTGCCAACGCCCGGGATATAATAATTAACATATCAGAGCCTGAGGTTGACGTCTAGATAATATGGCCCTGCCGGGCTTACAGTGCTGGCTATATCAATTCCTTGCCCTTCCCTAGAGGAAGACCCACTTCTCTAGCTTCAGTTGATTCGCTACTTCACTGCACTCGTCCTCCACCTGCTACTTGACTTCTCACCTTTTATGCTTCCTTGAGCTTCTATTTTGTCAGGAGTTTTTTTCATAACTTCCCTTCTATTCGATGACACTGCTCGGGACATTTGCAAATGGCAACAGTCATAGTTGATTTTTCTGAATATCAAGAGAGAAAATGTACATAAAAGGAAAACCGAAGGGGCTTATTGATCCTAAATAGCGCCCTTTTATTAATTCTGTCGAGCGAAACGGTCAGAATTACCGTCTCAATTCGCGTCGTTACGATAATGTATCAAACGCTATTGACTGTGATTCGTTCATCATTATTGAATCGATTATTTATTGAATCGACTTCATATATCGCTGTAATGCTTACATCAAAGGCAAATTGTTTATTATGTAATATTAAATTCAGGTAAGATTTTATTTAATGTCGTATAGCATTAGACAACGTAACTTGGTGTGTAAAAAACGTATGAATAGTTTGTAGCAATCAACCAGAAGCACGTCGGATCCTTTACGTTCTTGCACATATATGTATATCCGATATATAAAAATATTTAATTTCACTAATGCACGTACTCGCAAAACTTTTCTTGAAATTAATTGGAACAGCATATGGTATCGTAGCTTTAGCGATCTAAACCTACTTTCGAACTGTACGTTATTGATTGTGAGTAAGAAGAATTCGACAAATAGTAGCGATTCAAACACTAGCCTAGTCAATAATTGAGAAGGAGGTCAGTTTTGATTCAATATTGACAAGTTCGGGCCAGACTTTGACATTCAAGTCTCGGTTGTGGTATCTGCTCCACGATCCGGTTGAGGCTTGGTTAAATACAGAAAAAGTGTAAGCTCTGAAGTTGCGCCCAGACATGGAACAAAATTTACCCGAGATCTCGATGAAACTCAGTATATTGATTATACGAATTTCATCTCAATCCGACGTTGAACCAAGATTTTGCCGAGAATTTTACGAATCTTGATCCGGACCGATGCTGGCCACCATTGGAAACCAAGAGTTAGCAGCCAAGATTGGTATGGGCCGTTCTTATTATAAATCGCAGCTGAGCATCGGTGATTATTGCTTGGGAATCTATAGACGATTCTAAACTATATTCAAATGAGGGCTTCAAAGTGAAAATAACGTTTTAACGTCAAGCTCAAGAGCGGACTGATTGTGAGTCTCTATTTTCCATGTATGAACAAATTACAATTTCGCTGACAATAATGCGAATTCTTACATATTTACACCCTGTTTTATGCAAATACAAATCTGCAAGCTCTTGGGAAATGTAAGGGTTGAGTTAAACGATTTCAAGTACAAGGGTTGTATAGGCGCAACCCTTTAGGTTCTTATTCCTGCGAATTTCGGCAGAGTAAGAAAAAAATATATAATCTCTATCTGTACGTGTCAATGGCAATGGCTATAGCAATGGAAATGGAAACTTGAATGGCAATGGCAACGCGAATGGCCGATGGCAACGATCCCATTGCTATCAGCAAACCTGTTCGTTGCCACGATATTTCTGAAGCTTCATTAAAACGGGCGAATAGGCTTATTAATTTTAATTGGATGAAGCCGAAAATAATACTGTTATGGTTACCACTGGGAATAAAACATATTAACAAATATTTAAAATGGTAATACCTGGCTTTTCACGTAATTCCGACCACAGGCTTCTCGCAATTCTTAATATCAAAGTTTCATATAGTTTAATCTGCTTGTACACAGTGCAGCCCCATGTGCAAACATGATGTATAGATTATATATAAATGATTTATAATATGATGTATACAAAAGTGGATACATATAATCTATATTTAATCTATGTGTAAAATATAAAATCTATATAATGGATAGGTTAAATTGACTCTGGATATATCCTTTTTGTAAAAACAAAATTTTAACCAGACATCCAGCATAAAAAAAATGTTGACAAACTCTTTCCCAAAGAGTAGAACGGCACACGTTCTGCCAGATTAACAATCACATTGACATCGATTTAGCAATAATTGATGCAAAATTGAAGGAGTAATTCGACTCGAAATTTTTCTTATTTTTCAAATTGACATCGAAATTCGACTCGCATTGTAATAAGAGTTCCGAAATCACCCTAAACATAGGATCAAAGAGAGAATAATATATTGTGTACGGGAATTGAAACGAAGATACGTTATTGAAGTGAAGATTCTATTATACAATTTTTATGGTAACGCGCCTTAGTTGTTGCGTACCAAGAAGCGCATCTAGAATTTTATTGAAATGTTCCACAAGACCGTACATAAGTTTCACTTAATTCTGTCAGCAAAACAATTTCAAAGAAGAATATAAAGCAGCAACAACAGAAAAAGTCACGAGGCAGACTAAAAATGGAAAGCTGAATAAGAAGAGTACAGACTGTAAACTGTCGGTGCATCCTTTGAAGTTTTTCCCGACGCGAAAGCACCCATCCCGTACGTTCCCTATCCGCAGCCCCTATAATTTTTTTTTTCCTTTTTCTCGAGGACAAAGGAAATTGGCCATCGAGCCGGCATCGGGTCGTGAAACGGGAAACGGGAAGAAAAGGCTCTGGGATATAAAGTCGACAATTCGCCAAGGGAACGGCCTCGATTTATTCAGCAAACGAGCGAAAGATTGAATAAGAGCCGAATAAGAGGGTCCAGGCTAAATTGCTAGGTGAGACACACCTGACGCCCTCCTGGAGAACCTAACTCAACCTAAACATGGAAAACTACTGGGATGCAGTGGGTGTCTGCCAGTAGAAGAGGGCGCGCGTGCTTAAGAAAAATGCTGCTATTACGTTGCCAACATTTTTTTCCTTCCCCGTACGAAAGGGCTCATATCCTACGCCTCGTAGTTTCCACTATGCTACTATATCTAATTCATGTCTGAGCTTTCCTAACTTCTGACGTTTACAGAAGTGACGCGTCGCATCCCAGTTGAGATAAATCATAATGCGATATCAGGCACGTGAATCCTCTGACAGCAGACGACATCGTCCTGATCTATCTTCGTGTATCATCACCTATAGAGAAACTAATTTGGCTGCTTCTATGAATCATGACTCGTTTCCTATTGCTGGCAGAATCATCAACTTTATTGCAAGTGATACTGATGAATCTACGGTTCACATACAAGGACCATGAGTTTTAATGAAACTGTCTAACTATACGTGAAGATACATTAAGAAATGGAAATACAAATCAAAAAATATATGCATAATATATGCATGTTGCATATCAAAATAATTAACATAAACAGAAATTATTAATCTGCCATTATTTATTGTACGATTGGAGAATAGCAGCTACTTTATCATTATTACTAACTTGATATGCGGTTACTGGAATTTATATACGTGCATAATCAGATTCAACGTATTACAATCATTCATAATCAGTATGTCGAAACATAGATATTGTATTAGGATAATTAAAGCACTTAATCGTCAATGGAAACCGAATCAGTCGACAAAGCAAATAAAATAGAGTAAGAAGAAGCGAACGCATATTTTACCATGAAATTTCGAAGGTTAGATATGGATTTACAGAAGGGTAATGGGGAAGGGTTGGGGGGGGGAGGGAAGTCAGTCAGTACCGGAAGTACGTGTCCGAGATCTCTGGGTGGCTTAATTATGCGCGAGATAATATTTCAACGACGGTAAATATTTCACTCGGTTCGCCAGGCAGCCCAGCCGCTTGGCCATGTCTTCATGCTCGCCCGCCTGCTTGCCTGCGGCTCGGTCAATAAAACTTTTCCGTGCAACGCGTGCAGTAATAGATACCGTGAAGCATGGCGTCCGTAAAATACGGAGCTTTCGACCGCACAACGCTCAAGCTCTCCTAGTTACTCTGCTACGCGGACGAATCAACATCCTACAGTGTTCGCTCATGCGAGGCTCATACCAGGAGTGGGTACCTAACTCTTATAATCCGTTCAGCCTCGAGTTAAGAAGTAAAAAAAAATACCTAATTGAATAAAAACAGCGAATAATAAAGAGATAAAAAAGACAAGTGAGAATAAAACGAAAGAGAAAAGAAAAATATAATATTGATAGCATTACCGAAAATTTATATACGGCATTTTATATAGCTGAACGAAATAAGATAAATGCAATTCGTCAACGTCCAAACTAATTCGCTAAAGATATCAGACACACAAGATATATTTAGGGGTAGCTCATAGGGAATTGTGCACGTGAAATAAGCAGCTGGACAAGGCTTAAGCTGGCACTGTGATGGATAGTATTGTCTTTGTCGAATCACATTCCATTCAATTATTCTTCCTATATCGTTTTCTTTTATATCTGTCTTTTTTAGATTATTTCAAAGATTCTCAATGGTCAAAAAATGTAGAGCTGTGGCTCCGCGTTTTTAAAGGTTAACTGTATAGTCGTGTTATGGCACGCTGTACCATGCCACGACAGGCGTACGAGACTAATGCGAGTAAATTAGACGGAAGTAATGGTCCGAAAATTAGCGAGGAGGAAATCGCCGGCAACGCAAGCAACACCGCCTAATACCCGTCTCGCGTGGCGTAAACTGAGCGAGTAACGAAGCGCGAGAGAATTTACGGCTAGTTGAACGCGAGAGATTTTCTTCTCTCCTTTGATTGAGTTCGAAACCGTAACTATGACGAAATCCATACGTGTCAATTTTATTGAGTGATGCAGTTGAACTTTGGGTCGATCCTGGAAGGACATTTTTTTAAATCACATTTTCAACTTTCAAGGAACACGGTTGAATTAAAAATATCATGGCATATCTGTAAAATATAATACTGACCTATATTTGAAACTGTATTCCGAAAAGTCTGAATTTTAATATATATAATATAAACTTCAAGTAATTGGTTTGAATTACCATTTCGAATACTTCCGTCTATTCAAACGAAACCTATAGTGCTTTTTTATTTCAATATTTCTCCCTTTATAATTCATGACGATGTGAATGGATAAAGTACCTGGCTTATGAGTGGAAACTGTTTCAATACGAATTTTGACTTTTTGGTATGCAATTTTTTAACCAGAGTTAAAGTGCATAATGTACGTATGCTACTAATCCAATTTTTTGATAAAATGAAATTGATAAAGGGAAAATACCATAGACAGAGAGAAAACAGACAAGACATAGATATGATCCGGAACAAATCTATTTTGCATTAAGACTTCGTGTCATTAATAATCTTTAGAAGTTCCCTTTACTTCCTATTGTATCAGGATATATCTATGGATCGTACAAAATGAATAATCCCAGTTAGCACCACTAAACGTACAAGGTACGAGGCCAACTTTTGCTTTTGCATTTGACCAAAATAAGATTACAAGTCAATGCCTTATCATTGCCTCTTCATCCTTTCGCTATACTTTGCGACTGGCTATTTTTTTTCCACCTCCTTTTTTTGCCTACTTACTCATTCTCCTCCTATATACATATGTAAGCTAGAGCATCATTATTCTGGTTGCGGGAAAACTCATCCAAAAAGCCTCGTCGACGAGGCATTGTTGTCTCCTGACTGCTACCAGCACTTAATGGTGGCTACTACTGGATGTATAGCAGCTAGTGCTACTATTAGCGATAATACTGTCACGACTGGAGTAACTTTTAATACTGTATCTATACTATACATCGCTAGCCATAAGGTATAATGCAGTATATGATTGCTGCTCTATAGCATCATTCAAGCATAGCATAACATAATTGGAAATATCGGAGAAATTCTATTGATCGTACCGATCCTAGAATACCTTACCCAACATCAAAGTTACATATAAAATGCAAAGAATTATCAATATGAATTTATCATAATGATAATTTAACTATAGCAATATATATATTCGTATCTAACAGAATTTAAGAACATTAGTATTAAATCACAGTCGGCTCCCTTTACAAGGCCATCCATAGAAATGTAGGTGGATAGAGTTCCAAGAATCTTAATATCCCCACTTCTACGTGAATAAAACAATGTAGCGCGTGTTAACTTGATGTGCAAATTGTACACGTAAGAAAATGTGGCAGTAGCCACATAAAGAGAACCTGAACCAATTTTCCCTCTTATCATTTTCTGATGGGGGGGGGGGGAGGGGCTATCAACTCAGACGGCCTCTTAAAGAGTAAACCGCATAGAGCGCGAGAACTGTATTATATCGATATGAACGATACCAAATTGTTCATGAAAATTGCAGAGATTTAAGTTAACGCCGTGTGCGTTTTTTATTTTCTTTGTTTTATTATTGCTTTTTTAATGCCAGGCGCAACGCGTAATTATAAAAGCTCGGATATCAGATTTCATTACGAGGCTTTCGTGCCAGATAGGAATAATCTTCCGCCATGTTGTTTAACTATAAACTAGGTACGTGCCGCAAGCCGCAACGTGGTTAACGTGTATAGTTTACTAGTTTACGAGCTGATCTTTAAATATTTTTTAGTACCCTACTCAACTTTTTGTGACCTGGATAAATGCACATTTACCAGCTGGGATTTTACAACTAGTCTAACTTTGGGACAATACTGGCTGCCAGGGCTTTGGTATTGGTCCGAGACTCATTGTCCGTAGAGGTCTCGTGCGCTGCCAGTATCAGCATGTTTACATCAGGCCAACGCCAAAAGCGGAGGTCGTGCCAACGCACGTGGGCTGTTCATAATAATGAAAACGGGCAGAGTAGGAAAAGGAAATCATAAAAGTTAAACTTCTATTATCGCTTTCGCACGTTGTCGAATATAATCAATATGGCGAATCTTAGGCATCGACATTGGACACAGAATTTAATTCATCAAGCATCTGGCACCCGTACTGACACGTCAGTGGCAAAATCTACGTATTTCTCTTTTATCTGATGCTGTTTCATCCCGTAAAATTGTTGATCGAATGCTCGAGACCTCTTCGCATGACAGTTCGAACAGAACCTCATAGGTATGCGGTGACGCATCGCTAACTGAGCTAGCGTTGGCTCAATATACCGGCTAGTCTCGGTTTGAGGTTGCAAAATATCCCTCAGAGTCCATCATCAGACCTACGCACACCTCTTTTACTAGCGTCGGCAAACCCTACCTTCGTTATTGTTTGAAATCATTAATTCTTATCGCATTATCAAGATGCACGACACATATGTGTACAATATATATATATATATATATAAGATATAAAGATAGTACATTGTATAGGTATATGTATGAAGTATATGATTATAACTTCATCCAGTCAAAATGCTCTAAAAATATTTAACTTATAATTTGCAAAAAGGCTCTGACATTTTACCTACCCGAATCAAAAACTAAATCTTGTTTCAACTCTATCTCGTTCTTCTCTATGATATGAGAATATCATTTATAAGTGCTGTTTCCGCAATACGCAACAAATTGGCCTAGATATGAATGAAAAGGATGAAATCAGATTCATCGGGGTTAAAGTTATACATATTTATCGAACGAGCAGACTTATATCTAGGTTAAGATAACGAAATTACACCTACATGGTGATAATTTTTAAATAAATTTTTTGGGGAAATTCATACCAAAAATTAGCGTGAAAAACAGAAACTGTAGGATATATTGGCATTTCATCATGCTTTACCGATAAGATAGGATATTTTTAGTGGGAGCAAAAACAACTTTTATGGTGTACACAGTCATTTCTAGAACTGAACATTTTTACCGTGTTCAATCGTAAAATTTTACTAAGCTAAGTTAAAATTTGTCCAAGACTAGTTCAATTTTTTTTCCGAGTTTCACGGTTCAATTTTTAACGCTTGTATAATATTCTGATGGTACCATCCAAAGATAGACCATTATTTCATATTCTATTTGCGATCTGTCAAAAAAAAAAACATATTTCACTCATGAACATTACATTATATACATAATGTAATACACATTTAGGTTATGACCTGAATGATAAAGACATTTTTCGGATATTTATTATTTTCATACTCCGAAATGATTTATATCTTTCAATGATTTACAATTAGTCATATTGATTATTAATACACATTAAAAAATATGCTTCCATAGAGCCAAAAGAGAAAATGTAAAAATTCGACCATGATCATCGGCAATATCCTAAAAACGTACTGCCAAAACAAGCGAACGATGCACTTCCACTGTTCTACCAGCGAAAGTAAAAAAATTGCCGAATATAACTGCAAAGAAATGAATTGCCAAAGAACTCTATCGTAAAACTCTATGATTCCCCAATAAGATCTACGAAATCTATTACTTTTTTCTAGTTTGGTCTCAATAAGCGAGTAAAGCAATATGCTCCAAAGTAAAATTTAATACAGTAGTTATGAAAATGTACCTTTTTCCAAATGAGCTTACACGTTAAACAAGGCATTAATTCAATTATTTATACATATATGATATATTTTCAAGTAACAAAACTTTTACCATTGCACTTCAGTAAAAGTGAATCTGCTGTGCCTTAAAATTTATTGTATTTTGATGAATTATTCTATGCAACGTATGCAATATAGACAACGTTGAAAAGCTATATGTAATATATGCACAACTTTCAGATTGGGTGGGGGAGGGAGGAATATCCGAGTAGGAATTCGTTGCTCAAACTCTATTCAGCGTTGACATAGTATCCTGGACTCTTGTGCCTGTTCACGACTGCACATAGTTAAATTTTCGTAACACAGTGCGACGCCTTGCCCAACTACAAGTTCATGCTACTACAAGACTACGAGAGTACGAGAATATAAACGTACAGTAGGCTAAACCAACCAAAAGTGGTGGCTTTGCAAGAGGGATCTTGCGAATTACGGTATACGACTAATTAGAGGTGAATTCAGAATAACCCTCTATAAGGGCGGTTACATTTCCTCTAATGTTAATGTGTATATCAACCTTTAGTTTTTGTCCCGTAGATCCTTATGCCACTGGCGTGAATTTTCCTTCGTTCCGAATGAATTTCTTCAAGTACTTTTTGTAGGGATGATATGCATTAATTGTGACAAAAAAACAGAAACGTGGTTTACCGAATTATACAGGGGTGTGGTGCCACGTTGAATTCCTTTTTTTGTATCAACCTTTGTTCTGCGTGAAAATACGATAAGACTCCTATACATGCAAGTTACCTATAGTTTGTAGCGGCAAATATCGGTTTTTCTCATCGAATGCTTTATTCGACGTTCACATTGAATTTACGATTAGTGACCCGTGAACGTACTGTGCCAGTTAAAATTATTGCTTAATTGAATAATTGATTCAGTTACAATTTATCGAGTAGAATATTATCGATCCGATTATTTGAGCGATTTGTTATGCCATCGAAATTCATTAATTTTATTTGCAAGCAGGGTGGCGAATTTTCAATGTCTCATTGGATCACCGAGAGGATGTTCTCAACCGTGCTAAATCTATGCACAGACACTGTTAGAGTCACTGGCAGTAATAAAGTCTCTCGTGACCATATTCGAAATTGGCCGACTCGATTCATTGAATATTTGATTATTAGACTAATATCAGTTTTACATTATATACTGTGACTCGTTCTGGACAATATTTGAAAAACAAGGACAACGTATTGTAGCTGTATCGAATGAGCAGAGGCTCTACCGAAAGAGAAACGAAGGTGAAAAAGGGAAGGATAAGCCTGTTTTCTGTACCTGCTTGGTATTTGCAAAAAGTGGGCATTTCCTACTCTGGACGAGCCGCACGTTCTCGTGAAATCGTCTTTTCCCGAGAGAGAAAAATGAGTAAAGGGCGAAAAGAATGGATAAAAAAAGAAAGTCGTAAGAACGGAAGTAGAGGGCACAGGAGCAGGAAGGTAAGTCAGATGGTAATAAAGAAGAAGAAAAATAATGGAAAAGAAAAGAATAAGAAGAAAACAAGGTAAAATAGAGGGTGGTCACTTACAAGCTTTCGTAAGGAAACCTTGTTGTGTAGTTAGTTACTTTTTTCTTTTTTTATTTCCAAACCGTGGCTTCCAGTCTCACAATTTTTCTACAGCTTTTCTGCGTCATTAATTACGACACGGAAGCCTCCAGCCGGAACGACGTGTTCGCTGCGTCAACGCCGTTTGCGAGTCTTTCGATAATTGTGGAGAACGAGTAGGGAAACGTCAGGAAAATGATAGAATCTTAGATATAAGAAAATGCATGAGAAAGTAAAATTTCAATAAGTTTAAAAGAAAACAAATTATCGTACCACTGACAAATCCAAAACGAGTATAATAATAATAACATTTTACTCGTATTTCATAGTACGAGTATAATGGCTATTCGAAACAGCCAACTTTCTACCGCGCGACAGCCGTAAAATTCGAGGCACGCCCGTCGGTGTCTAACACGTTTTGATGAGGGTGTAGTTGGGCCGCCAGTTTTCTGGTATTCAGTAACACCAAACCAACGAGATCACCATTGGAAACAGCATGACGTCAAATAAAGTTAAGCAAAGAGTGAACAATGAATTCGAAACTGACGTCGTGATGACACGACTTGAATTTTACCGTCAAAAAATGTTTGACAGGCTCTCCTTTTTGTTCTTTCCCGTAAGTTGCAAGATCAATCTTATCAATCAGATCAATTTGTCTTTCCTGATCAAGCACAAGTGGGATTGACATATAACAATAATTTTCATTTTGAACGTTTGGTATTAGCCAAATATTTTTTTTAATGCTACCCAAGTATACATATATTTTTAAATGCTCATTCAAGAATGTATCAATTTCAATAAGCGGAAAGGACATAAATTCGGTTTCGGTATGAATTAGACAAGCATATCGATCTGAAGCAACAGAAAGGTTTAAAAAATTTGAATAGAAATTTGTAAAGCAAATCGACCTTTCATCCGATTTCATAAATCTAAGCCACTGTCAAACGAAGCAGCGTAATCTCTCCATGCTGGTATATGCAGATTACAGTATATAATTTACTGTAAATTTGCAAGGTTTACTTAAATGATTTTCTTTTTTTATCACTTCTTTTTACTTTCTCGTCACATACAAAGTATGTAAGAAAGTATTGCAATCCAAAAAAAAATCGACTCCCAGATTTTGATGGAAATACACGATTCAAAAAAACATTCACTCATTTCCGTCTGTCTGTCATTCTGTCCGAAAACACATTAACTTTCCAAAGAGGCTACGGATCGCAATGAAATTTGTTGTGTGTCTTCTGTGTACATCAATCCGTTCTGGAACTTTACCTGAGATGTGAAAAAAAATGTTCTATCGATAGTCTAATTAAAAAATTACTATGCTGTAGTCTACACTGTACAGACCTTTTTTTACCAGTTTTATGAAAGCCAATAGAAAAGTCTCCTCATTATAAGTCAATATCTAAACGTAAATACAATAGATACAACTCGCTAAAAAACTGATTAAACTAAAAGGATTCTCTATATCAACTCTAAACACTCAATTTTTAACATCAAGTAATTTCACAACCGTAACGTGATCCCAGTAATTAGTATTACTTTAAAGACATCGAATATACATTCAATGATGGTAATTCATACCGGGCCAGATTATGATATATTTACTCGTATTGCAGAATAACATTAATTTTAGGAATTACGCATACTATGGAAATTTCATTGAATAAAAATATTCGTCAATACATTGCGTTAGAGGACGCTAGTGAGTTTGGCAGAGCATCGCGAAAGAAGCGACAAGATATAAAAATCACGTCAATAACAGGAACAAATTAACATTTTAGAAACTGCCTGCTTGGCTGAGAATTTTTTATGCGTAGAATTTGCTGAGTATTTTATTTCAGAATTCGATGACTCAGTGTAAGTTAAAAACAGTCGATTTTTTTTATTTTTAATGTTGTAATAAAACTCTATTTTATTTAAACAATAAAGATAAAACAATATAACACAAACTAATAAGAGCTTTGTTCAGTTCAAACGATAATCCGCAATCGATTCAATGCGTATAGAAAATAAGTGTGATAAAACACGGGTAAACGCCTTTTTAACAAAATTACACACGCTCGCTAAAACGCACGCACGCTAGATGTAGTATTATATAAACATGGAAAATAGTAGTGATAATGCTGATAGATGCGTGGTCGTGTTGGATCAGATATAGCTGGGGAGAATCACCTGAGTTGCGCCTCGTGCCCTTCAGTTGGATATTTGTGTAGTAAAATCCAATCCGCCAAACTGATTTGGTATTTTAAAACCGTACGATGGCCCATAAACCTAAGAGATCGGTGGAAATACAGTTCTGATAGAGTATAGTCCTATTAAGCAACTTCTACGTTATCTACGATAAATACCTGTTGTTTCCGTGTTCGCAGCTTACAGGCAAATGGGAAGAGCTAGACTCTTCCCTTTGTGAAGTTAGTAAAATTTGTGATAGTGGGAGGGCACGAGGGCGCTGGCATCTAGACTTAAATTCGGAGCGCAAATACAATTGTCGCGTTACAACGTATTGCGAAACTTTAAACGCGTTTTTCTCAAAACTACGTTTTCGAAATCGGTACTAGAAATAAATCAGAAACTAAATTCAGTCCGGCGTTCCCTAGATCTATCTATCTGCTTTAAGAATTCTTGTGGTTAATTGATTTCAGATAATTTCTGTGACAGATGTATCCGGTACTGAAAAGCGCCTCGTCTCCGACCCGCACAACTCCGAAGGCCATAATTTTGTCAATTTTGAAAATTCTTTTCATAAAAATTATTTTAAAACTAATTCTTAAACATTTTAAATTTATAAAATAAATTATGGAACATAACATCTTTAACCTGTTCGGGTACATTAGGCCCCTCTAGAGAGGAAAGGCAAGCACTGAGTTTTCACACCGTCTAAGTTACATTATTTCAGAGTCAGTCCTAGTCTTTGTCTATGATTTTCTTTGAAGATCTTGGAGGATGGGTCATAAAATATAATATATCCCAGGCTTGGACTGCCTGAAGGTATAAACACCACTACCACCCTTGGAGAGCTCTTTGAGCCTTGCACCAGTTTAATAATATACGTAGAACGCCTAGCATGACAAATTGAACACAAAACATTAATAACATCTACAGCTGTATCAATTTAGCTTCAATAATATATTTATATCATAGAATCACCGTGTCGTTACTGAAATATTAACCTGTACTTTTTAATTTAATGGCAGGACGTTATATCGTACCATACCTTTAACATGAACACCTGCGTCAACAAGAACCGTTCCATATAGAGGGTGCCCCATGAACAAATATTGAAACTAATCGCAGGTAATTTTGATACACATGCAGAAACAAGAAAAGTAAAATAGCTTTAAATAAAGAAAGTTTTGTCAATTTCATTCGCATGTAGATTGAACACAACCAGAAGTAATTATATATTATTTTATTCTAAAAACGTTAAAAGTTATTTATCTCCATTGTAGACATTTTCAAAGTGCACACTGTCAAAATTCGCGCAGCAATCAAGTCATTTTCGAAAAATGTGAAGAATACGCTCTAAAAATTCTCTCCTGGGATACCGTCTGAGTATTGAGTATCTCCAATAGATTCTTTTTTTCCGTTTGTTTTTTTACCGTAGCAACAGTCTTTCACATATCATCGTAGGAAATCCTTAAACAATGCACTAAAAATGTATAAATATAAATAATTGTGTTTAATCTACGTATGAATAAAATTGAGAAACTTCCTCTACTTAAACTTATTTCTCTTTTCGCATTCACTGCAGCTTTTTAAAAATGATAGGAGATTACTGATTAGATTCAGCGTTTTTCCAGGTAATATCCTGTATATAAAAAAAACATCAGTAGAAAACTTGACCATTAGCTATATGATTGCCCAATAGACAGCTTTATTTTGGATATCACCATGATCATCATTCTATTGCGAATTCCATTTGACATAAATGGACTTGTTGTGTGATATTACAAATTACAATACTTTTCGAAGAAAAAGATCCTGGCATTAATATTGATGGACGAATAGTAAGTGGGAATATTGCTAGCGAGTTTTTTCCCAATATTGCTTTTACCTTTTATTCCTACAATATTTCGATTCATTGTTCGTAAATTCATCATCGATGATACCAACCAATATGTTTTTCACTAATGTCAATCACTTATCCGGACAAATTTGTATTTGTGTCTATATGTAAGAGGTAACGTAACTATTCGTAAATGAATAAAATTTGTATCAAGCAAGATAACAATATTTCCCTGAGATTGAGTACCTGTACCGTCACTTTAAAAAAATTTCTTAATATTCTTACCATATCGTCAAGAAATCCTTAAAGTAGATGAAACACTTTAGTGGTGGAAACGATGAGGAAAAAATGAAGAGATAAACGTATATAGTATTATAGAAAACCGTTGAAAGAGAGGATACTGTTTAAAAAGAAAACAGCGATACCAATACATCTTACTATTTTTATACCATATACCAAAGAAAAGTACAGATAAATCAATATATTACGCGAGTTTAAATAAAAAAAATAATCTGGAAATTTGCAATTAATTTTATTTCAACCTTCCTGTACATGGGACGATTACTTTTTATTTCCATTGTATGTAATATGAAAAGAAGCGAAATACTGTGATAACAATAACAGAAAAATAAATTGATATTCTCTTAAAGGATCTGTTACCGAATCTTCATTGATTTCGTGTTTGTGTGTTTTCAGAATCGGCGAACAGGGTCCATGGGAAGAGAGTAAGAGCATCGTTACTCCAACAAACGAGACATTTTACACCATAGAAAATCTCGAGCCATTCACGGTATACAGTTTTCGAGTGATAGCTGTCAATTCCATGGGCAAGAGCAAGCCAAGCACTGAATCCTACTTCACAGTAACGCTGCGCGAAGGTACGATATGACGTAATACGTCAATGCAATTTTTCAAATCAGAAACAAGTAAACAAATATGTATTTTCACCTTTGAAAGGCGTCAATGTCAAAAAAAAATTGGAAACGAATAACTAGATTTAAGGAATCCATCTTTCACTTTTTTTTCATTCTACGCTCAAGAAGAAAAAGCGAGAAATTCTTTTCGCGGCCTTTCTTCTTTATAGGGAAGATAATACAAGATACCGGAAGACGATATGAGCGAAAGACGCTGGGTTAAGATACTGACGCTCATAAAATTCAAATCAACTCGAATGCCTGGAGCGATTCCTTTAAGGGTAATAAATATAAGCCAAATGTTCGCCAACGTATCAAAAACGAGTCCTAAATGATGAAGTATACGCTTGGCAATCATACGCACGAAAATTTTCGGTCGTACAAAAAATAAAAGACAGTAAAAGGTAGCTCAGATGGGTTTACTAAACAACAAAGAGAAATTCTTGGAAAATTTTAGAGCCGAAGGGGGAAATTTTAGGGTGCGACAGTCTGCCATTCTTGGCAGAGCTGAATAAACAGTTTTAGATGCGTAATGAAGCGATTAAGAAGAAAAAACAAAAAAAAGAACCGTAAAGCAAAAATTCATCGCTGTGTCTAACTCGAAATAAGAGAATTCTTTGTAAAGAAAATGAAAAGGAAGGCCTATAAATAAAGGTGCACTAATTGCAGTAGATCTCAGAGTAGCGTAGAGTTTTCAGACATCCACTATTAACTCCGACGTAGGAGAACGACGATGACTACGATGACGCCGTCGACGCTTAACACGAGCATCGCACTTTATAAGTGCGTCTAAAAGTAGGTTGAGTCGGCCTAGTCCCAACGTAAAGGTTGACTAGGCTCAGGAACTGGTGTTCCTCGTAGATGAGATTCGCAGGTCGATTCCACTGGGTGGCTGTGGTTTCCTGGTAATTAAACAGAAAGGAATACTTAACATTCTTGAAAAAGAATGTGGTGCGCAATATAAATTAAAAGCCTACGAGTCGACAATTAAAGGGGAAAAAGACGGTGAATGCAAGGGCGACAGAATTGATTGTGGTAATGACAAATAAAATGCATTGAATTTTTCAAGGATTTCTGAATGTTGATAAATGAAAGTAATAAATAATAACATATCTCTTGATATACAATGTTATATTGATTGCAATATTTCCCTGCCAAACGATTCGCAGGCAATATCTGCACATAGTATAAATGCCAATATTGACACGTGCAAATCGAGTTTATGGAACACGCAATTGAACGTTTATGTCAAGGCAATATACAATATATATACATATATATATATATATATATATATAGTCTACAGGTTTCTAATTCGCAATGTTAACGAAATGCACAACACGTGACGTGTTACGGTTACAAACGGAACTATAGGCATAACGTGGAAAGGTGCTAAGACGTACTGCGAACACAGAGCCACGTGGTTATATGCATAGGAGTCCTATATACGAACGTGAATCACTGAGCTAAAGGTAGGCTATGCACATGGATACAATAGTAGAGAGAAATAGGAGCTCAATAGCTCTAACAGAATCCCAGAGTATTACGATGGATCAATAGAAGCAGGACTGGAACATTGCACCAGCCAAAACTACATTGCCTGAGTATAAACTGCACACACCACTTTAGAAATTTCCACTAGTCTCTTGAATTTCGGCAGTGCTTTATCCTGATTTATTCACTTTTTATGATTGCTCTAAAATACCCAGAAGTCTAGAGCAGTTCTACCATACGACTAACATTCTCACGAATTTCAATAGAATCAAAAAAGCTGCACCTATACCGAATAGAACAGAGCGAAGCCATTCACTGCAGATACCTAAGGTCGGCCATGTTTTTATTCTCTCGTGCTATTTAAATTTCCACCACCATATTATAGTTAAGGCTGAGGCGTGACACCCAATCCTTTTTGGTTTTTTAAGGACTTAAAGTTCGGACTTAAGAATAGAAGGTGATTTACGAGCACCTCTACGAGTTGCCACGACTCTCCGTGTATCAGGCTTGGCGGCGCCACTATCGCAAACAGCTGCCCCCGAGAGCAGGTACCTACCGGGATAATCGTCCGGAATTAATGGCAACGAAATTAGTCCCGTTGGGAATAAGGAAGTTACTATGTGCATGACGCCCTCAAAGCTCAGAAGTCGTTTAACCTTAAGGATCACTAAATTTTACACACATCTATTCGCATGAGTATCTTCGTTACGATTATAGAGCGAGGCTAAAACTTTTTCGTCCATCAGAGGCAATTAACCATATTAAAGTTTTCAAAACAAAATATTCACCCGCCGTTCGAATTCTGATTAAAAATTCTACTAATGTCTTTTCCGGTAAAGGGAATAAAATCCATCTAATAGTAATACCCCTTTGCATCGATTTTATTATTGAACACTCAAAAGTGAACCATTCTGCTTTTAAGTTCCCATAAGTGATTTTACATATGAATGTGGATATGGAGCCGACAGAGAGTGATTATATATATTCTCGCCTAATTTTTTAATTATCGAAATTTTTTTTATTAATTCTCTAAATATGCACTGAAGAGAAACACATTAATCATTGTCCGAACCCTATAGTAAAAACTAAATTCTCTACGGACTGTTGTAATAGAGTTGAACATTAAATTTATTTCTTTGTCACTTTCATAATGAAAACATGCTTGTCAAAACGATACGCAGACGCACGTGATATCACGAATCGGCATTCAACAGCCACTCCAAGACCGGGAATGAATATAATTGGATCATCGACAGATAGAGGTCATAGGGGAGCGTATATGCGAGCGCCCATGGCTGCAGTAACAGAGACGCCATTAGAACTCTGGCAAAAGTCTTGGGGGGATCCGAGAAACGTATCGAGACTCGGATTTAAAACTTTGCGAATCCGAAGCTCGCAGACGTCAGCATCGAAGAAGGTGGAACAGCAAGAGAGCGGTTTCCAGAATGGGATAAAAGTGGTAAAAGAGGTAAAAAAAAAGAATAAGGCTCGTGTGTTCCATGGATCCCGGACATCTGGATTCGGATTTGAAAAGCTCTGCAGAAACAGCAAGATCAATCGATTAGACGAAAGTATTATTCAGCTTCGATAGTTATATGTAACGATCATATTTTCCCAGGTTCTCCGAGTAAATTCAAATGAGAAAAACAAACCTGTAAAGAGAACGTTTATCGAAATAGGAAAATAACGATGACAAATAACGAAATAACATATATTCATAACCTGATTCAGGATGCAAAGAGAAAATCGTAAAGTAATTCGTTATTAAGTTTTTTAATCAATTTATTATCAGATAAGCGCCTGAAGTTTATAGATGGTTGGTGCGTTAGTGAGACATCGCGTCGGGAGAGGAACGGCGCAAGGCTTCATAAAAGCAATGGCAACTGGCTCGTAAAGCAGTAGCGCGATAATAACATGTTAACCCGGATTAAGTGCAAGTAAAAACAACGGTTTACACTTATTAAACCGTTGAAAAAAAAACTAAGCCTTAAACTGTGCATAAGAAAGCAGCTTTAAAAAATTCATTCCAATTAAACGCTCAAACAATCAAGTGTCTAATGAATGTTGCTAATATTTACCATTTGATTTCTAACGTAGAACCAATTTTTTAATGTGAGTCATACGGTATAGATGGAACCAGTGTATTGCGGTCGCGAAATATCATTGTCATCTTAGTCCTTTTTTTTTTAAATAATTTCATCCCATATACACTTGTATGAGTAAACGCGACGTTCAAGAAGGTTGTAGTGCTCACCTGACAGTGATATTTGCTCAATTAAATGATGGCATAAAAATACGAGATCAATCGTCAATCCTGATTACGTGAGATGCTTCATTGATCGTGCTAAGAATGAGATAAATACTATTTCATCAATGCTCTATCAAAATATGCGGTAGGTATGGTTCAAGTTTTCCTCATAGCATGATGAAAAATAATTCTTATTGATACGTCACATTTGTTTTGTATGTGACGTATCGAAATTTGTTTCTTCATTATGCTACGAGGTAAACATAAACCATACCTACCGTATATTTTGGTGAAGAATAATTGGAATAATATTTATCTCTTTTTTGGCACGAAGAATGAAGCATCACACGTGACGATCAATGTCGTATTTTTATGGCATCATATAATTGAACAAATATCACTGTCAGGTGAGCACTCATAAGACACACAATCATACTATACAAGTCTATCTGGGATCTTTCCCTTATCACGGTACGATAGCGGATTTTCAAACGAGTATAACTTCTCATAACATAATCTGGATAGATAAATGTACATAAATTTTACTGCAATTTTACCCAACATTGAATCACGAAATACAGTAGGGTTGTGTGTTTTATAAATGCTCACCCGACAGTCATCTTTGCTAAATTAGACGATGCAATCAAAATGCAAGAACAATCCGTATTGTTGGTTATACGTGATGCTTCATTCATTGTGCTAAGAAAGGAAGATAACTTTATCTCGTTCGTACTCTACCGAAGTATAGGGTAAATATGATTTAATATTACCTCATATAATAATAAAAAATAATTTAAAAAGTATTATAAAATCGATGAAAAACGAGTTACGTAGCTATAAATAAAATGTAAACCAATCGGCCGATTAACGCGCACTCGTTATTCCCTCAGAGAGGGAATGCTGAATCGTCCGAATTGCATTTTCATACGTAGTCAATTGACTTTAGCAATTCGATGTGCAGAATTGTCGATGCGTTCAATTGAACTGTTCACTTTCATTCCATCTCATCCCACGTTCGAATGTCTCTTGATATGCAATCGCAACTTCAGCTGCAGTCGCGCCGAAGAGTCACAGCGAGGTTCCCAGCTTCTGTCGCCGCAATGCAAGAATAATAATTGACAATGCATCCAGGCTGTCCAGAACGTCGGAAGGTCGACGTCGACCCCAAGACCCAGGAGGCCCAGCATTATGCGGCTGAAAATGAAATACAATTGTCTGATTGTGAGAGAAGCTTTGAGGTGAAGCGTAAAGTGCAATTATACGAATACAAGGGTTGGCTGTGTGGATGTGAGTAGACAGGAACCTCGTGGAGAAAGAGGAGAGAGGATATGTGCCAGCAGAAATTTATATACGAGAGTTCCAGTTAGAGGTAGTTTAAATGAGCCTGCAACTCGACACTACTGTCGCTTCTCTCGGCTGCATTTTAATGCCTTTCAAATTATTTTACTGACAATTGCTCTATGAACCCACCACCGGGTTCCTTCGTCATTTTCGGTAGCAATATTCACGAGGGCCGACGACGATGCGGTTTTGTGAAAAGGTGCGAGCACTGTGTGACGTCAGATTTATTTAGACTGAAACACGATACGCCGCCGCAATATCAGTAGAGACGAAAAGAGGGTGGAGGAGGACAGTTCTATTGTATAAAAGGTACGTCGTATAAGAGAAATTACACATTTAGAAATTGAATAAGTGAAAAGCAGCAGTCGATGTTGACTGAGGCTACAGTTATAATGTGAAATAATGCGTAAAAAATGAGATTTCAATTTCAGGTACAAAAAGCACAAAATGAAGACGAGTGAAGATTATGGCAATAATTCGCGAATATTAATAGTCATATTTAATGCATATATTCATATATATATTTGTTACGTCCGAACCAGAATGGAGGCTTAAATTGGTGCCTTTACCGAACCGTAATATACTCTTCAGTTTGCCCTATTTTCAGTCAATGCTTGCGCACTTTACTCGGGATTGGGCTATGCTTCTAATTACCGCGGGAAGAATGAATAGAACGGGATATATGATGGAACAAATTCAAACGATACTAAAACGAATGAAAACCGTCACCAGCTAAATAATTGACACTTAGGAAGTTCTAACATCTACAATGATTCAATAGAATTTAACAGTCCCTTCACCAAATATAATAATTTTACTTGCGTACCTCGACGTCTGATGATGATGATGTAGATGACAGTGGTACGAGAGATGGTTATATTTTTGTGAAAGCAAAAAGTTGACGATAGATTCAAGTAAACACAATGTGAACAATACTATACGAGCAGATGAAAATAAGACTGGACTAGCTAACTACTTCTGCTGGCGGATCGGCGGAGAATGAGAGTGAGTCTTGGAGATTTTTAGGGACATGGGCTAAAGGGGGTGGATAGTTGGAGTAGGGTTGGAAATTTTACTATTGGTTAAGTTATTGAAATTTTTAAGAAAAAGAGCATAGATTGGTGAAGGAAATTAACTTATTGGTGCTGGGAAGTTTGGCGGGGGAACTTTGCATGGGGGTGAAGGATTTACTAGGTCAGGATTGGTGAAGAACGATTTCTTTATGGATGAATAGGGCGGGTTTTTTAGTGGGGTTTTCCAGGAATGGTCATGAAGTTATAGAGCTGGGAATGTTCGCTCCTTGCACGTATGCATCTCTTAAATAACTCTAATAACTGTCAACTATATTGTCTAAACATTTCCCTTTGGTAAGTTCCTTCCATTGTATGAGAGTCTGGAATCTATACACTGAATAGTCACTTCCAAGGGTCGCTATGTGATAAAAACCAGACTCCACTGTTTAGTCTTTTACTATTCAGCCATCGACTGTGTATGTGGAGTTTGATTTTTCACGCGGACGTAACATATTTCTGGGTCTTTATACCAGACTATACTATTACTGTGATTGTATAGCGAAACTTTATGTTTCTTAATGCAGATATTACAATGTCACAAACGTTCCCAGAATTCCCAAGATACAACGAATAATTCCTAGGCGTCAGGCGTTACTACGAACGTTCATTAATCGAAAGAGCACTAATCAGAAAGAAAGCTACAAAGCAAAATTGTCAGCAAGAATAGAAATAAATTTTCTGCTGGTCCAGCCTGCAGGCAAGAGCAGAGGGTCGAGTTAATAAACAAAATAACAAAGGGATCCTGACAAAGGACGATAATGAGAAGAACAAGATATAATTGTTAAATTAATATGCCCTGAAAAACCGGTAGAAACTTCCCGAGGTAACAAATCCTCGGTATAAGAAATTTTGCTAAAGAGATAAAATAAGATTAAATCTTATTTAAATCAGTAACATCTAAGGATTTGACAGAACTCAAAAAAAGAGTAAAATTGTTGGATATTAAAAATTTTATTTAGTATACATAAAGGCGAGTTAAAATTCGTTGAAGGATTCCGGAATTGAGAGCCCTTAGAGCGATCCAGAGTGAAGAGTATGCACAGATATAACAACAGCCATCACTATGAATGTTACATAGAGAAAAAAATGAATGAGAAATTACTGATCAATATAAAACGTGTTTTATCAGATAAAAGACAGGTAAATAAGAACAATTTGAAATTTCAATACGGCTTCTATTTCGAAATTGTTTCGGCACCTGAAACGTCTTCGGGTTAAACTTCGAACATCGATTTCGGTAGCAGCTCCGATACCGAAGGTCCTAGACTTAATTGAGACTGGTGAGGATTCGTGAAATTGAAATCCATTAATATAAAGCTTCACTATATCTATGAATATAATTCTATATATGACATTATTATTTAAATAATAACCATTGAATTTTATACCAAGAAGGGTGAGATATTTACCAAGAACCTCGCTGCAAGATCAATTCCTTTAGTCAAACATTCTTACCTGAAGGGTCGGTAAGCTCTACACACATTATGCCGAAATTCTTAATACAAATATTGCGAAATTTGACTAGCTTTCAACCTAACATGGGTGGAAATTTTCAGTCTCACAACTCGGCGTCAAGCTGTTGAGGGTTCAAGAACTTTTTGAACATTAACGGTTGTCTTCCACAAGGTCCTGGTGATCCAAGGCAAATTATCCATTCTGGGATGTTCCATAGGTCCTGTTTCAAAAAACGTCTGGTGAGATGAAAGGAGGAACAGTGCGCTTTACACTGAAAGTTAGTATTGGCTCGGTATCCCGGACAGAATTTAGTCAGGCTGCCTGATGTCGCATCAGGACCAGCTGAGATGTCACTAAGGCATGACGGATCAGGCTGAACAAATACCACCCTGATCCGTGTCGCATCCAATATTCCTAAGAATTAGAATCAGGCCTGACGTCGCTGGTTCAGGACCATATTAGGTAATTGTAGAGCATGCTGCTGCAAAGTCTACATCACATTAATCATATTCGGGCCAGATCAGGCAGTAGTATGGCCTGTCTGACCAGAATGGTCGGATACTGCCAGGATGAGGTACCCTAATCCGGACAGCCGGATGTGGGTGACGTCAGGATCAAATTAGGTAACGATAAGGCATGCCTGATAAGGTTGGTGTCAGATTACCATCATCCAAGCCAGCTCAGGCATCAATAGGGCAAGCCGGATCAGGCATCTGGCCGAGACCGGGATCAGTCATGCGGGCCTGATGCGTTGCCGCTTTTGGGCCAGTTCAGGCTGCCAAGGCAAGCCTAATCTGGGCCGCATTCCACCTTGAACAAATTTCTGCTTGGTATGAAGTTGCAGACATCCTTTTCTAAATCACAAAAAAAATCAATACTGTAGACCCATGGCGAACCCTTCCTCAATCAACCTCAGTTTTCAAAAGCGTCAGCTGCAAAGTGGATGTCCATAAGCTCTCGGTGTATACATCCACGCGCCTATCACGTCTTCTACGTACCCGTAGATTGTATGTTGAACAATTGCGAGCATCTAGTTCTCGGTGAAAAAAAATCATCATTCTGTTGTATTATCTTTGTAATTCGCATATAGGAAAAAAATATTTCTTATGTATTTTTATTTTTTCTATGTACGAAATATATTCTTTGTTTTCGATATAACTTAAATACTTTTCGTATATAAGACTTATACGAAAATATTCAAAAAGATATATTTTAAATATCTGTCGCCTGTATGTCGAATAGAATAGAATAAGGTAGAAAAATAAAATAAATTTAGGGCTGAAGGACTCTGATTAATGACTCGTTGCCAATATATACCAACCTTGAGAAATGTATGTATTGTATAAAGTTTAAACACTTGAAAAATTGTAACGTATTGGCAATAAACTTAGCCTTACTACGATTACAATATTATTCAGTTAAAAATTATGCCCGTGTATACTCTGCAACAAGAATTGTATGCAGAACCCATGTGGCTTGCAAGAGACTTCATTGTTTTCGTTCTGTTAAAAAGACATACCGAACAGGTGGATCGAGTATAGCACTGAATGTTTTGTTTTATAATGATTACTTACATCCATATTGGTAGATAGTCAAACTTTCCCAATCACCCCTATAATTTGTTAAATATACACATTTACTTAGAGGTGTATGCACAAAGGGGTGAATTTTGTAGAATAAACGAAGTACCTTAATAATAGTATACAGTTATCAACCCCATATTTTCGAGGTGTAATCGAGTGCTTTAACAAATTGTTCGAATAACAAGGTGCCTATTAATAAGCCGTCATAGCAGTTTCCCTAAAGCCGATCTTATTCCTGGTATTTCAACTTTCCACCTTACACCCCCCCCCCCCCCCCCGATTACCTTCTGAACCCTTCGGAGGCGTGAATAACTCGTGAAATAAAAATTTCGACAGCGCGATATTATTCTGCCATTCACGTAGGCAGCATCCTTGTGGCCTCTACTACATTGATAAGGAGACATTACAGTACACCCCTTCTATTATAACTTACCCAAGACTTTTAGAGCAATTTACGTCCGCGTTTATCGAAAGGTATTCATTGGTAAGACGAGCAAGGGGTGTTTGACGGTTTAATAACTTTCGAAGAGGCTGAGAAGAGTCCCAGAGGGGTATGTAGGTATGTGGATAGATAGCTATAAGTAGATTGGTAGTCCTGGCTGGATGCCTGCTTGCCCTACTAGATATTGACTTGGAATTGGGGTTACGTGAAATCGCGTAAGGGATTCGACCCAATTTACCGCCATGAATACTTTGAAAACTATTGTCGTCTATTTTATTAAAGTCTATCAGATGCCAAGAATAGTATACGATACTGAAAATATTCGATTTTGGAAGCATTCTTGAGCAGTTGGTCATACGACCAATTTTACAACCCCATCTCGAAGAACATTTATTATGAATAGCTTGCGGAATACATGGAGCAAAATACGTGAAAAATTCTCAGAGTCTATGTCGCATATAAAATGTAGAATAAGCTAAGATACGTTTAAAAATTTTCTTTTTTATTTGAGAAACAATCAAAAAGATAGTCAATTTTATTTTTTTTTATTTTGTGTCAAATTTATTTTGTTTTGTACGTCGCAGAACTAGTGAAAAAATGTTTTCATTTTAAAGCAAATATCCAATTTCAAAATATTTGTGAAAGGATACATTGAATAACGTTAAGTCTATCTTATACTTTGTAGCACTCCGTAATGGTACCGAGTATTTATCATGTATCTTCTTAAAATGTATTTGTATCAAGATAACAACATAGATTGTAGAATTTTACACTATTTATATGATTCCTAAGATAAAAAGTGCTATAAGTTACCCATATTTTTCTTTGATCTAAATTTGAATCTTAATCCACCAAATAAAATTTTCAAAATGAAAATAAGCCAAATGGAACAATCGCAGATTTAAATAAAATATATCTGCAAGATATAGCGATAAAAATATTAGGTTATGATGCAACTTTAAGAGATACAAATTACGTACTGCAACGTATTTTCTTAACTCGACACAAATGGCGAAAAATCCGAGAACCAATCTACGTTACCTTCGGCCATCCACCCTTCGCTCATGCGTTCGCAAGTCAGGTGGGCGCTAGCCAATTCTTTTTTCACCGGGAACTGACAATCCGGTATGACCTGGAAGTCGGGGTGCAATAGGCCCAACTACACCAAAACGAGAGCTCTGACGGAACCTATCAGAAGAGACGATAACTTAACGGATCCTGTCGATTTTTGGGGACGCAAAAAATCGAAAAACGCAACCGTAAGTGCCGATCTTTGGAGTCACGTAAAATCAGCAAAAGCAACTGGATGCACGAACGGAAGCGGACGGTTACGAAAATGCACGGCCACTCAGGCTGCTAGGTTGAGCCAGAGAGGGTCGGAGTAAGTGGCAGGCAAATAGTGCGAGATACAGAGAGCAACTGATCGAGAACGTAACAGAAGGAATCGGAACCATCAAACCTAAAACCCTTCACCAGTTAATAAATTGGGAGTCCTCACCCAAGCTGGTGTAGCTAATCCATAAAGGCCGAGAATTGTATCCAGAGGACACTCAGGCGGACACTGCACTAGGGCACAGCACTGCACCTTCGGAACACTCACAGAAAATCCATAGAATTTCCTGGACATCGCGAGAGCAACGCGAGAACTACATAGGCGCGAACTTTTTATACCGTATCGAAACACGGCTAGCAAAACTATCAACAGATAGTAGGGGAGCGCGAGCCAGTTAATGACACCTCGGTCGGTGCCACGAGACAGACTGCTTTAACAATAGCCAAATTTGAGAAATAATCATTCTGATTGGTCGAGATCCTTGAAGCTGATAACTCTTCCTTTCCTTCGAGTCATCCCTTTAAACCAAATCGAGAGCGTTTCTCAGCGAATTGGTGCGTAACACTGGAAGATCCTCCACAGCCGCTTCCCCAGGGCACCGGGCAACAGCTGGGTACCACATCCTTAACTCGGATCAGGGGGTTCCTCCCCTGACCTTAACTGTATCAAAATCTTATCTCCGCCCGCTCTACAGCCCTTTGCCTCTCTCCAGTAGGGCGCCGGTATTTCACCCGGACTTCTGCCGGTCCGTGCAGACATCTCCGTCGTGTACTCTCATATGCCAAGCAACTCGCTACGTCGAGACTATCTTCCCACTGCAGTAACTGTACGAATTAACCCGAGAGCGTAGCTTCTGAGCAGGGTCGCGACCCCAAGGGAACCAGAAAGCGAGAACGTTATCTGAATAGGTAGCCGAAGTCGCCTTGTGACCGTCAATTGAAAAATCGTGTCAATGTACATAATCTTAAGTATACAGGATTATTGGAAAACATTGCATCAATTTTAATAAGTCCACCCATTAGGCTTCAATAGTAAAACTACCTTCAGTTCGTATATTACTTATAAAAAAACCTTGCATAGGAAACAGAAAATCGAAGTGGATTATTGAAAGCTGGTGATTCTCTAGAGAAATCTATGCTTGGAGAATTTATACACGACCTCAAACTACAGATATCGAGCGAAGGATATAGTCTATTGTTTCTTGAATACAATACCATGAACTGTGACCCGAACAAGTTTTCCCTAGGTCTCCAGTTTTATTACTTTTAATTCTTCTTGCCCTTCGAATTTTTCAATTGGGTAAATATTGCGAATAAATAGATAGATGTTTTCCTACGCATAATGAAAAATACACAGACAGCAAGATAATAATTTCCGCAGAGGAAGAGAAAGCGAGAGAAAACTTTTGGATAAAGCTTTTCACTTAATATTTAACCAATTTCAAGAAAATCTTATACAACAGAAATCTGAAAGCAGCAATCTAATGGATTCTAGATTTAATATTCCTATGAAAATCATTAACCCTTTGACTGCGGAGCACTCTCGGAGGAATCCATCAATCTGTTTACGCCTTTCGTATATATTGATATATAAGTGAGGGCGTATATTTACGCCTTTCGTATATATTGATAGACCTGTGAAAGCGTATATATATGTATACGCCTTTAGTGGTAAAAGGGTTAATAAGAACAAACAATGTAACTATTAAAGACGATAAAACCCTACGATATTTTATGAAAGAAGAAAACAGGGAATAATGACTCTTTCGTAGAGCAAGACAACTAGAAATATCGGGATAAGGTCAAAGCGTGTCATATTAAGTCAGATAGTCATTCAATTCGCCATTCAATAAATTGCCATATTTTAATACATAGTACATCAATGTTTTCTACACCAGTAAGAATTCCAATTACGAACTCATTTTGCACGGAATAAAAATTAGAGGTGAATGCTTTATGCTGGTGTAATTAGTCGGCTGGATGGTATGGTAGGAGCGAATTAAAAAGAAAGAAGGAATATGAATGAAAATAAGGAAAGCGAGGTAATAAGGAAAGGTGTAACGAAGAAAAGAGGGAAGATGTTGGGAAAACAAAAAAAAATATTATACAGCTTTCACGATTTTCTTTTAGGATAGGCCAAAATTTTCATAATATAGTATCGCAGTGTTAGATGCCAAAAAATTATGCTAATGGGACATTTTCAATTTGCTTAATAAATGACCATTTGTTTTATTAACAAATTTTATTTACCATTGCAATCTTTTTTCTTTCTTTCAGCACCCAAAGGCAAACCATCCATTATAATGGCGCACAATACCTCGGCCAATTCCATCCTCATCACCTGGGAACCACCCAGCAAGGATACAATACGCGGTGAATTTCTTGGCTACAGAATTGCTTACAGGCAAAGCGGCAAGCAGAATGAAACTATGAAAGAAATTTATATACGTGATCCAGGAATTCGAGTGAGTACCACTGATGACCTTTATGTACTTTTTATATATGGTATGACGATAAATTATATGCACTCTATTACCATTACAGAGTCACAACATAAATAATCTGGAGACTTTCACGAAATACCATATATCACTTCAAGTATTCAATCCTGAGGGCCACGGACCTCCCATGACGGTTCTAGTAATGACGGATGAAGGAGGTAAGTTAAATCGTTGAGTTATGTAGTCAATGGACATCGTAAGGAATATAATGTTACGCGAGCCTGGGTATTTTGAATACCTACCAATGGAGTTTAACTATTGAAATGCTATATATAGATATATATTCTACGTATTAGAATCTCGAGGCACAGAACGCACAGGCATATCTAGTCTATTTATATTCAGTGAAAAATTAAATTTATTCAAATGGCAAATACTTTCTCTTGCTAAAAAACAATCAAAAATATTACTTACACCTTTACACGATAATTTAATCAAATGACTGTGGCGCTATCATGAAGCTAGTCAAGTGTACACGTAACGCCGTCGGTAATACCTAAAGGAATCTGCCTTATCATACGGTAGTCGAACATAAAACAAATATATTATGTACCGACAGAAATCTGCAGATAATTTCTCGACTAACCAACAGTTAATTAAAACATAATGGTAAAAAAGTTTTCCTATGAATCAAAAATCTGCTGAGTAGATCTCTTCCAGAATGATGTACCAAATATTAACTTCTGAAGGGAACTCGACAGTTTATTCGACGAATGATAAAATTCAAGAGAAATGACGATTGTGACTGTGATATCCCAAGTTCCACTTTAACTTATAACTTTAATCAATCGTTATTGAATGGATAACGAGATACTTGATAAATCTGTAAATCCACTATGAAAGTAAGAATACAACTATTTAATTTTTAAAACCATTCGCATATACGATAACACGGGTTTTGTATTATAATATAAAAAACTTTGTCCAGCATTAGTGCCTTCGACAGCCTTTAAGTTAATTACTACATTAAATAAAATAACATAACAATAAATATTAATAAACAATCTTATACGAAGTAAAAAATGCTTGAAATGTCACGGAACAGATTATTCCATAATAGTTTTGGATAAATCATAATCAATTTTCAGTTTAAAACTCTTCCGATAAGCTTATATTGTGTCGTATTATTGATATATTTTTAGCAGAGACTTTTACGTTACATATTGCCAAAGGCCTAGACGGGTCGATTAAGTACAAATGCTTTGGCTAGACTTCCATGGGACACCATATAGACTCTTGACTATCACTATAGAATTGCCGTGCAGAGTGCGTTGCAATGTGCGCGGGTTCAATAAGGTCAAGTGTAAATTAAAATGAGAATCCAGAGAAGCTTTTCCAAATAAACCACACCCCACGTCAATACCGTAGCACATCTAGGGGCGTATGTTAACAACTAGCCTTGAGGGATACTCCATACATTCTGTCAAATTCATTGGCATTCTGTCCAGGGTTCACCGAGTACCAAATACGTCCCTGACCTAGCCTGGGAACCTTCTAGCCGTCCCTATATAAAATCCTATTGCTATACTCTAAATGACTGTCGCTCAGCTTGTAAGATATAAATCCCACACTTCCACAAAAATAATACAGGCAAACCACAAATTCCTCTATGTTAAACGATGTAATAATATAGTTACGATAGTACAAATATAAGAAACGAACATCTGAACGTAATCATTTCCCATTCTGTACGTGCGAAATCTAGTTTCAATAAACGGGGCCCAAATTTATTTCTGTACGCCCCTGAAACTAGGTACGTCCCTCTCCAGCCGACCTTACGAACCGTCATTGTTACTCGAGCGCTCCAGAGGCCAACGCTGTCGTCGAACCGTGGCCGGTCTTTCGATTACTCTCAAACAGCATAGAATATAATCTACCGATAGATCGATACGCATTAATTAAAATTCACATCCGCAGGGTGTTAACTAAATAGAAATACACAGAGAAAACACATATAAACCCGCGATTGACGCGATGAAAGCCTCATAGTGAAAAGGAACTGATCGAAAGGTTTTGCCAGTGCGTGCTTCTGCCGGCTTCGCGTTATTTCTCCGTTTCTCTTCTACTTATTTCAACACTTTTCCTTCTACAACTCACTCTAAATACTCCAGAATCTCTCTCTCTCGGTCTCCCTCACTCTTCCTCTTTCAAATCGTTTTTCCATCTCTTTCTTTCACTCTCTCTCTGTCTCACTTCCTCAAGCGGTCGATTATTGGACGGCAGCGCGGACGGAACCCTAAAGACACCATCTTGATACGACACTGTGTGTACGCGCACGTTTCATGCAAATACCCCTGTACAACCCGGAGCGGCCTACCGAGCAGTCCTTTCTTCGTGCATTACGCTCTGGGCGCTCGTGACTCGCGCTTCGACACTGTCACGCATATACAACGCGAGGTCGGTAATCATTTTTATTGTCAGTGAAACTGAGTGTGATCATTGACCATTGTCAAATTCACTGGAGTACAGTGGTAATTGTGAGCCATTGGAAGGCAGTACTGGATATACTGGAAGGCGTCAATTAGACGCGATTGAAAACAAAAAGGAAATAAAAAAAGTATGAATTTGCAATCGTGTGGTGTATGACTTGTGTACTTTTTTTCTGTGTGAAGATTCACGTGACAACTGACAAGGACAATTGTCATTTCGTTCTTTTTGATTAAAGTATTCGGTGCCATTTGATAAATATTCATTAGTGCACAGTGCAGATAACATTGCCTATATCGTCATGGACGATGGTAGTAATGACAGCAACGATAATTACTCATCAAGCAACAATAGTTCGTTGAACGCATCGTTATATGGTGCTAAATAATTCTATACTGGGATCCATTCACACAGTACCTCTATCTAGGGGATGTGCTGCTTTGAAAAAAGGGGTTCGGCTGTTCAATTCCACCCTTTGACACGACGCCATTTAACACGTCCCTGTGCAGACCTTAGGAAATGAAATCGTTTACAGTATCAAGCCAGTTTTGCTATTTTATTGGCTGTTTCATAGTTCTCTAGCAATCGGTATCAAATTGTCGAAATTAGGGAACATAGTTTTATCGACCTTTCCAAAAATCTAAAAAAAAAAAGAAAATAACACCAACGACCGCTCCATTTATCGATTCCTTTCCCTACCTCAACGAGCTCTTAGACTCCTCGCAACGAGTCTCCTCGAGACGAGTTTGCTGAGGGCGCTGCAAGCGTTTCTCTTTCTCCTTCTTATTCGTATATTTTACCAATTTGACTATCCTTTTTCATCTTACTACTGTCAAAACAACTAAGAATGTTTGCTAATCCCGCCATGCGATCCTGACTGTTCGCAGTATAAAGGTTTAAATGAATTTATAGTGAACATTGAAAATAAACCAGCAGTGCTGGCTACGATTCTGACAAAGAGAAAGGCAGCAGCTGAGAATCAAAGAGAGGATTGATAAAAGAGAACGTGCAAGTGAATGATACAGAGGTGGGGAGCATAGCGATAAAACGTCGCTGAGGATCGTCCATGTGATCAGGAAGAGAAAGAAGAAAAAAGGGAAAGTATAGTAACGATTCCAAAGATCAGAACATAAACGAAGCGAGAGAAAGAAAGAAAATCTCTCAAAAATGGGTGAATTTATGAAGTAATTTACGTAGTGCGAGGGAGGTGGCAGAGGGGTGGTCAGACGATCACCAATTTTTATAAACCGTTTGCGATCAGTGAGAAAACGCGGGGAAAAAATGTCGCAAGCCAAGATGAGCTGCTGGACTCATCTCGGCGCGACAGCGGCTCTCATTCTCATGTTGCTGCCGGTCGGCATGAAAGGTGTCCACGCGCAACAAACGACCGACGAAACCATCACTGAAAATTCCACCAACAGCATCATCACCACAGAGCAGAACGACAACGACTATGACAACGACAACGACAACGATACGTACCGAGGTAAATAATTAGGGATTTCAACTAGCTCAACGAGCTTAATCCTCGACCCTTTTTAATACGTGCCGAGTGTGTGTCGCGCACGACGCGGGCATCATGACGCATGCGTCGCCGTCAGTCGACGCACGTGCGTTTATACACAAACGAGTAAATGTCCAAAATTGTGTAAAGAAATTATTTATTTGACAAATACGTCGCACTTTAATTACCATAAAACGAACATTTTACTCCATTACAAAGCTTGAAACGACACACATATATATCATCGTACAAGTAGTATGTATAGGAAACTCGGAACTGGTGTAAAAAGTAGGGCAATCGTATCCCCGGGTTTCACGGGGATCGATCCGGTTTCAGCGCTTCAACTGACGAGTAACGATCCTGGTTTCGATGTCCTGGAAAAATCTTTTTAATATGATGCCAGGTCGTTGAACCCTTTTCATATTTCTTTCTTTTTATTTTTTTTATTTGTCCCCCTTTTCTCTTCTCTCAATCCGTTTTTTCATATACTACGTCTTATGTACGTATGCGGATCCATCTCTACGTAATCCGTGCACATGTACATACATCTGGCCTGAAGGGGCTTTTATACGTATAGAAATCTAGAAAACAGCTGCCACTCCTGCGCGCTATTGCAAATAGGTGGTGCCACACATTTACTATGGAGAGATGCAAATTAATAACAGCATGCTGCCTTTATTAATAAATCTTAATACTTATACTTAACATTACACCTGTAACGACCTCAGTCTAACTGATAATTTTAAATTGGACATTTGCAATGTAACCTAAATTCTGCATCGCTAACATAACTCAATCGTTTTTCTTGCATTTTGTATCTTTGGCTCACGCCACACCCCTTCGATCTGTGTAATGTAGTGCATTGCTCATTGTCGTATGCATCGACCACGGTTCATCGCATCTGATACTAATTTTATGCACTGAACGTGCTATGGAAAAGAAATTAGAATGTAAATACAATATTACATCAGTAGATACAGTGCCCAAACTATTTGGCTATCAATATATGTATATCAGACTGGCGATTTTCTAATGAACGAAAAAGACCATCCTACAAGATTGAAAACTACTGGTACTGCTAATAGACTATGAAAAATGTCTTCATTATCTTTCTATGTTTATCATAAATCCTGTTGAGCGTTTGAACCGTTATCATGAACATTATCACCATCAATATAAACATCTAATGAACAATGTCAACATGAAGCGAGTGTATGTCTCATTCGGTATTTTGTTCGTATGGCAAATAAGCTTTTGTAGTCTAGCATACGTCCAATCAAATTATACAGGATGACGAAACTAACAAAGAGTCGATAGGTGTGACAATAGATAAGAGAAATGAGACACAACAAAGACGAGATAAAACGGAGATTGTCGGACACTCTAATTCAATGAAAAAATAACGTACAATGTATAACAATTATTAATCCAAATTGATACTAAATGTCAATTCAAAAAAAGTATCTAGATCATATTTATCCTCTTTAAATATCTCAACAATTGGATGACTTAAATCCTGGCTTTGAATAGATAATATCTCGAAAATTGATTATTAAATTAGTATATTATTATATAGTATATTATTATAGTTTATTATTAATTATTATATTAGTAAATTAGTATAATTGCCAAATTATGTACTGGCTGATCTGTAAGTTTATCATCTCCACGTCATCGTGTAATGCCCGTATTGGCAAATGTATATATTAAGAGGAGTAACACGTGTCGAGGACCTTCATTTGATAAATCAATTTTTACAGGCCGCCTAACGTAATTTTTCCCTCCCCACTTTTAATTGGTCAATTAATAATCAGTAAATTGATAATTCTACCGAATTCTATATCAAAAAGAAATTAAAAAATTTCTTTCAGTCTTATTTAGACAGATAAATGTATCTTGTAAATAATATAATATGTGCACTGTGGTATGCAGTGTTCCTCTTCTAAAAATATTATCTTTGTTGCTTCGTAGTTACCAAGAATCTATGATTTCCCGCTATGTAACGGAGTTGAAAACTCCCATTAAGTATGTACAGTATGCGTGTGGGATTTTTGGGTTCACGGATACAGCATGGGGAAAATCTAAAATTAGAAAAAAGATGGAGATTTTTCGGTGTAAAATAAACATACAGTTCAAACGAGACTCGCGATACTTCCCAGGCAGTAATACAATTTCAATACTATATAAACGTTTTCAGTATATTCCTTGTGAAATGACATTGATAACGATTCGCGACAATCAAATTGTCATATAAGGAAAATCAGTATAAGAAAACAAAATTTTTCTTTAACCTATTCATCGACGAGTACCTGCCCTTTATATGCAATGGACAGAATCCTATTTTTATTAATAATCCATACCAATGAAGTTATACAATGAAAATTAAAATCCATTACCTTTGAGGCTAAATTAATTTTACTTTGAAAACGCTTAACTTTTCGGTAAAATAAAATTCAATGCTAATACCTTGCTGGCATTAAAATTGCAAAGCATTAAAATAGCAAATAATTTTTCCCTTCACAAATGTCACGTGACGTTCTCAATTTTTTAACTTGGACCCTCGCTTCAGAGATAAATGCAACCTCAGTACCGTTAGAAAGCAATAGCATAGATACATTAAGGCCCTGTCAAAGGTAATACCTTGCTATATAGGAAGAGCAAGAGAAGGTGGGCGAAACGGTGCAGCAGCATCGTAATGCAGTATACAATAATATACTATAGTACAATACCCGCAATATGGTATAGTGAGTGAAGCACGTGATTAGAGTAGAACCAAGGAAGAATCGCATCTCGTGTCTCCACTCGTGCATGGGACAGAACCGTCAGTACCGATTCACTTTCCGATCTGGATCAAAGAGAAGATTAGGGTTATTAGAACGATTCACGTGCCGATAAGACCCATACCTAAGGGGACCCAACACTCATTATTCATTATCCCGTGCACGTACCTAGTATCAGCCACTCGTGGGATAAACGTCACGTTTAACGTTTAACGACTGTCCCGTTATTTCGAATTGGCATTTCTGTGCCCTCGTCAGCCAGTCCTCCTACAGGATATCTGTAATCATGGCGTTACCGTGGTGGATTCTGACGTGGCGAGGGTTGATTGAAATTATTGGACGGATGGGACAGAGACTAGGTACATGGTATACTTGCTACTTGGGATATTCGATAGAACGTTCTCTTTACGTTTCAACATGACGATAATTACACAATACCATTGGATTTTCAAATTCCACTGATTCTTTAAATTGGTATATACTTGTATACCAGGTTCCTTGGTTTATGCAGGTAAACCAGTTATCCCCCAAAAACACACTTACGTGTAAGAAACTACACCAAGTACAGGAGTGCTGTGAATTCCTTTAATAAAAAATATTAAAATAATATTATGGAGGCCAAGTACATAAGTTACTACATGTTTGCCTACTATATGATCTAACACTGGCCCATCATTTTAATTGTATTTTCAAAATTTCCTATGTTTTCGCTACTCTTTTCCATTACTATTGCTTCCCGTAGTTGATTATGATTTAATGGTCATTTAATAATTAATAAAACTTTAGGTGATTCCTTATCAAGTACTATTTGGCGGGTCCGTGCATTTTTTGATATAAAATTGCGTTCATTATCCAGTCATCAAACTCAAAACCAATGTCAACTTTCTATATACAGCATATTAACAATAACTCGTCAAAAATAATCACGGTAAAAGCTTAATAACAAACATATAATTTTAGGATACTTATTAGTACGTTCAAAGTAAGTACGTTGGAATTCCTGGCACGGACCCGCCAAGTAGTAATCAATAAGGAATCACCTAAGGTTTTATTAATTATTAAATGACCATTAAATCATAATCAACTACGGGAAGCAGTAGTAATGGAAAAGAGTAGCGAAAACATTATAGGAAATTTTGAAAATACAATTAAAATGATGGGCTAGTGTTAGATCATATAGAAGGAAAACATGTAGTGACTTATGTACTTGGCCTCAATAATATAATTTTAATACTTTTTATTAAAGGAATTCACAGCACTCCTGTACTTGGCGTAGTTTTTTACACGTAAGTGTTTTATGGGGGATACCACAAGTTTTTGTTGACGTGTGTGAACCTAGCATCTCAACTATTAGCATCTCACAAATAAACTTCATATTTACTTGCATCCATCATACTTCCACAGTTCTTGATAAGATTAACAATAGTTCAATTAATTTATCCCTTAAAATTACGTTTTTAAAAAATGAGATGCTAACTTCTCGTACCGCTTGTTAGCATCTCATCGAATTTCACATATATGAGCATAG